>CM046434.1:53990327-54167827 GCA_025506505.1 Flaveria sonorensis
GTTTGTAATTCAACTATTTATTATTATAGGTGTTTACTGTTTGGTTCGCTCGTGTTATCAGAAGCCTAAGTACCTTTCTTGTCTCCCGATGGATTTGGTGTAGTAAAGCCGACACATATCTATTTATTTAAAGATGGCAATTGCATTATGTGTTTCCATCATGCAATCTTTCAGAACTAACCTACATAATCCATTTGTCATCAAAGATCATGAAAACTTAACTATTTTCTTGAGTGGGAAGTAACGTATATAAAGAATAGATGGGTTCTTAAAGAATCCAAATATGCTCTGACATTCTTAAAAGAGCTACCCTTCTTGAAAACAAAACCTGCTCATACACCCCTTACTTCAAACGAAGTTTTTAATACTACCGTTGAACCCTATAAAGACTAGACTTACTATCAGTCCCTTGTTGGAGCTCTACAATACTTAATATAATTCCTTGATGATATCTTTTATGTCATGAACCAAGTGAGCCAATTTCTTCAAGCTCCAACTTGTAACACCAGAAAAATTCAAAAGGAAAAGAAAAGAAAAAGTAAAGAGCAAATGAGATATTATTCTAAATAAGGGTAAAAGTGTACACTGGCCAAATCGGCCCATTATGGGGTTTTAAAAAGGTAGATGGCCGCCCATACCCTCTTTTCCATGCACTCAAACGTACGGTTTAAGGGAGAGAAAAGCTCCCCACCAGTTCTAGAGTGAGAAAGTAAAAGATTTCTTCAAAGGGTAAGATTTGTGGGTTTCTTCTTAGTTTGGTGGGTTAAGCTTCTAGGCTGATTTATCTGTTGTTTATATGTCTTTAGTTGCTTCTTTACGTGTGTTTAGGTGTTAGAACTCTGGGTTGCTCTCGGTTTGTTGGGGTTGCTCTAAAGCTGATTAAGATGATGGTTTTAGATCCCGTTTTATTGTTTTCTACTTGTTGGGGCTGATAGTGTATGAAAGGATGCCTCTTTACGAAACTATGTTTTTCCATGAAAAATATGACTGTTTAGAAAAGATGATGATTTTTAAAAGATTTCTACGATGTTGAATGGTTGTTTGTTATGTTTTAAGTGTGTAACTGATACATCTATGCTAAGAGTACGTTTTAAATGATGTATGGGACTAGAAACTGCATAAGTTGGATCGTAGGGTTGAACGTATTGTCCGCTATGGAAACTGACTGTCCACTGTGGACACTTAAACACTTTTAGAATGTCCGCTGTGGACACTTAAGCATTTATATTGTCCGCTGCGTACAATGCATGTTCGCTATAGACACTTAAGTATACATGCATGTCCGCTGAACATTAAGTCATACGCTGTGGACTTTGGTCATCCGCCGTGAACACACTTAGTGTTCAATTCATCAGCTATGGACTTGGTCGTCCGCTGTGAACCATGGCTGTCCACTATGGATACTTAGTGTTTAAAGCCATCGTTGTATACCTTATTCATGTGTTGTAAACACTTAGGTTATTTTGAAATTTCGGGAATAGAATTTAAGTGCTAAGTACTTATGTTTAACTGAAGGTTATGCATGTTTAACATTTCTAATGTTATACTCTTTTCTTATAGGCTGCTGTTAGAATTATATTACATATATCTCATGTTATGTGATTATAAGACAATGGATATCTTAAAAGTATTATTCATAATCAAATGATCACAAAGGAATAAAAGAAGGACAGTGGAACTTAATGACGACTTGTATTCATTGATGATATTCTGATCTACTCAAAGAGCGAAGAGGAGCATGCTTTTCGTCTCAAGGAGGTATTGGAGACACTTAGAAACAAGAAGTTGTACGCGAAGTTCTCTAAGTGTGCATTCTGGCTTCGAGAGGTTAAATTTCTTGGCCATGAGATTAATCTCGAGGGAATAATGGTGGACCCTGCAAAAGCGAAGCTGTAATGCGATGAAAAATCCCAAGAACGCCATCTGAGATCCGTAGTTTCCTGGGTCTGGCGGTTACCATAGAAGGCTTATTCAAGAAATCTCTAAGGTGACGTCCCCGTTGACTAAGCTGACTTACAAAGATGTGAAGTTCGAATGGGGTTCAGAATAGGAGGGTGCCTTTCAAGAATTAAAGACGAGGTTAACCCAAGCCCTAGTCTTATCATTTCCTGAAGGGAGTGAGACTTGGTGGTATATTCTGATGCTTCATATTCGGGCTTAGGTTGCGTGTTGATACAACGAGGGAAGGTTATAGCCTATGCGTCTCGGCAGTTGAAGATCCATGAGGTTAACTATCCTACTCATGATTTGGAGTTGGAGGTGTGTCTTTGTATTGCAGATTTGGAGGCGCTAGTTGTACGAGACGAAGTGCACCATCTTCACTAATCAAGAGTCTAAAGTTATTCTTCGAACAGAAGGACCTCAACATGAGGCAGAGGAGGTGGTTAGAGCTGATCAAGGACTACGATTGTGAGATTCACTATCCTCCGGCAAGGCGATGTGATTGCGGATGCCTTCATTCGAACAGGAACGACCTGAACCGATTCGGGTGAAGGCTTGTCAGCTGGTTGTGACGCCGATATCATGGGTCAAATCAGGAAGTTCTAAGATAAGGCACGAAAGGATGATAGAATCACCTCTGAGCTGATGAGGAGGAAGATATAGGAATTAGGGGCGAACACCCTTGGTGTTAAAACCTGATCCGGACGATTGTGGATTCCTTGCTATGGGGGATCTGAGGGGAGGGATTATGTATGAGGCTCACAAAAATCGGTATTCCATCCATCCTGGCACCACAAAGATGTATCAGGATCTAAAGAAGAATTACTGGTGGCCGGTGATGAAGCGTGACATGGTGGAATATGTGAGTAAGTGCCTGACTTGTTTACAAGTGAAGGTAGAACATCAGAAACCATACGGGAAGATTCAACCCTTGGATATACCCAAATGGAAGTGGGAACACATCACAATGGACTTCATCATGAAGTTGCCTCCCACGACGAGAGTATGTGACACCATTTGGGTGATTGTAACCTCTTGACAAAAAGTGCCCACTTCTTACCAATCTGAGAGGACTTACTCGTTGGAAAGGTTGTCAAATTGTTCATCAAGGAGATTGTAGCTCATCATGGTGTTTCAGTGTCCATTGTTTCTGATAGGGACACTCGGTTCACATCCAAGTTCTGGAAGAAATTCCACGATGTGATGGGAACAAGGTTACCTATAGCACAACTTACCACCCTAAGAAGACGATCAATCAGAAAGAACGATTCAGACACTGGAGGACATGCTTCGGGTATGCATTATTGATTTTGGTGGAAGTTGAGACGAGCACCTACAATTGGCAGAGTTCTCCTAAAAAATAGTTATCATACGAGTATAGGCATGCCACCATTTGAAATGTTGTACAGGAGACGGTGTAGAACCCCGGTGTGTTGGGGTGATACTTGGACAAAAGGAGTTGGGAAGTATCGAGATCATCGAGGCACGACTAAGAAGCTGGAAAATATCAAGGCCTGTATGAAAGCAGCTAAGGATCGGTTAGAAGTAGCTAAGGATCGGTAGAAGTACTACGCTGATAAGAGAAGGAGCCAATTGAGTTCCAAATAGGAGATAAGGCGACGTTAAAAGTTTCTCTTTGGAAGGGGATATCAGGTTTCAAAAGCGAGGGAAGTTGAGCCCAGGTACATCAGGCCATTCAAAATCATTGCCAGAGTTGGTAAGGTGGTTTATAAGTTAGAGCTACCGATGAGCTAAGTGAATATGTCCGACATTCCATCTATTTCATCTGAAAAGTGTTTTGGCAGATGATGATGTAATCGTTGCCACTGAGGATATCAAGGTGAACAAACGGCTAAATTACGTAGAACAGCTAATGAGCATCCGCGACAGAAAAGAGAAAGTGCCTGAGAAATAAAGTGGTTCCGTTGGTACAAGTACAGTGGAAGCATAGGAAGGTCTCGGAGTCTACGTGGGAGACTAGGAAGAAATGAGATGGCACTACCCTGATCTCTTTAAGGAGTGACAGGTTCGGGGACGAAGAAACCTATAAGGGGGATGGACTTGTAAAACCCCGAAAATTTCAAAAGAAAAAGAAAAGAAAAGTAAAGGAGCAATGAGAATTATTTTAAAATACAAGGGGTAAAAGTGTACAAGGGCCAAATCGGCCCATTGGGGTTTAAAAAGGGAGATGGCCGCACATTCCTTTTTTCCATTCACTCAAACTTACTGTTTAAAGAGAGAAAAGCTCCCCACCGGTTCTAGAGTGAGAAGTAGAAGATTTCTTCAAAAGGGTAAAATTTTATGGTGTTTTTCTCAGATTTGGTCGGGTTTAAGCTTCTAGACCGATTTATATGGTTTATATGTGTTTAGTTGCTTCTTTACGTGGTTAGGTGGCTAGAACTCCGGGTTTGCTCTCAAGTTTGTTGTGGTTTCTGAAAAGCTGGTTAAGGTGAGTTTTAGATCCCCTCTTTTACTTGTTCTACTTATTTGGCGCTGATATGTGTACTGAAAAGGATGCTTCTTTACCAAACTATGTTTTTCCATGAAAAATATGACTGTTTACAAAAGAGGATGATTTTAAAAGATTTATGCGATGTTGAATGGGGTTGTTATGTTTTAAGTGTGTAACTGATAGATCTATGCTAAGAGTAGCTTAAAATGATGTATGGGACAAGAAACTGCATAAGTTGGATCGTAGGTATTGAAAATATGTCCGCTGTGGAAACTGACTGTCCACTATGGACATTTAAGCATTTAGACTGTCCGTTGCGTACAATGCATGTTCGCTATAGACACTTAAGTATACATGTATGTCCGCTGTGAACCTTATGTCATCCGCTGTGGACCTTGTTCATCCGCTGTGAACACACTTAGTGTTCAATTCATCCGATGTGGACTTTGGTCATCCGCTTGGGCTTGGCTGTCCGCTGTGGACTTTGCCTGTCCGCTATGGACACTTAGTGTTTTAAGCCATGCTGTATACTTTATCATGTGCTATAAACACTTAGGTTTATTCTAAAATTTGGGAATAGAATTTAAGTGCTAAATACTTATGTTTAATGGAAGTTTATGCATGTTTAATGTTTCTAACGTTATACTCTTTCTTATGGGCTGTTGTTATGAAAAATATTACGTATATTTCATGTTTGTGATTATATGACAATGGATATCTTAAAAGTTTATTCATAATCAAGTGGTCCTGGGCCCTAGATAGATGAAACACCTTGCAAGCAACATGTATGGAGGTTCATACCAATGGGTTGTTAGCTCAACTGATGTGCGGTTGTTTCAGCCCATAAGGATGCACACTGGGGTCTAATCCTTATGATTGACAAATGAATGAATGAATGGGGCATGTAATCATGAGTAGGCTTCGTGCCTAGCAGTGTAGGTCAACTGTCAGGGGTTAGCTACCACTGATAAATGTGTGCTGGCAGGAGTTTTGCATTTGTTGCCAACCAATAATGTAGGCTCTTGCTTTATGCAATCCTAGTTAATGAAAGAGAAAGATAATGAAAGGATGAAATTTAAAAAATGTCTTAATGAATGGTTATGTATATTGATGATTGATCACTAAAGAAAGTTTACAAAATGTATATTTTCATATATTAACAAAACCAGAACTCACTCAGCAACGCTGACTTTGTATGCATATCAGTTGGCAGGTAATGGAGTTGCTGGGGGTGGCACGAGGATGGAGCTTCTTGGCCAATAAAGACTGGCATCCATGTTATTCAGAAATGATATTTTTTGTCTTGTAATATAACTAAAATGTTCTTTTGAAACTTGTAACAATGATGTATTTCTTGGAAAAAGTTATTATTAATGCATGAAATAGTTTTTTTGTTTAATTATTCCGCTACAATGTTTTCTATTTCAATGTATTTTAATGTGTAATGTGATATGAATGACCAACCATGGGGTTTCCGCGATCGGGGCTTTACACAACCCATCACGTATTACCAGTGTGTTAAGAGGATTCTTTGGTATGTCAAATGAACCACTGCCTCTGGTCTTTCCTATATTTATCCTACTCAAACCAACATTGTTAGCTATTATGACACCGACTAAGCTTGTTGTATTGAAACGAGACAATCCACCTATGGGAACTCTAACTTATTTGATGATAAATTGTCTCGCAAAGATCCAAGAAACAACCAATGTTAGAGCCCTTAGAAGATTAGTCTTTTACTTTTTGTCATAGTATAGGGACTTGTTTTGTAAATATATGTTCCTTGTTTCTTTTGATAGTATAAATAGGATACTTATGTATGTGTAAAAAAGAAAAAAAGGGGGAGTGAACCACTGTAATTCACCCATACACTTGTATCCACAGCTTTTGCTATCAATAAGATCTATGAATTTTGAAGTAATTGCCTGTGTTTTGATTCTTAGTGTTTGAATTGATCATTGCATTACAATATATCACAGATCGAACCATTGAACCTGTCAAATGGTTTCAGAGCTTTTGGTTCAGTGATTAGAGTTATTATCGGCATGATTGAGCTCTTTAAATCACTTAAAATCTGTGTTGATTGCAATTTGATCGATTAATTGTTGTTTTCAGTGTGTTTCATCCATAGAAACATGAATTGAATCACAATTTTGAGTTTAATATATTCAGATCTGAGTATTGATCAGATTTGTATGTGAAAAGGTGTTCTTCATTTTTGGACCTTAATTCAATCAGAAAACAGATTTGTGTTGTTGTTTGATCAAATGATTATTGATTATGTTAATCGAACTATTACTATTTGAAAGTTTTTAGATCAGTTGAATAAGTTTTGAAGAATTTGATAAGATCTGGTTCTATTGAAGATAATGAATTAGGCGCTTGTTGTGTGAAAAACTTCTGAATTTTGCTATGTGTTCAGACGCTTTACAACTATTAGGTGTTTTATTACTATTGAGGCATTTTCAGACTAGGCTTTTTCAACTGTTGGACGCATTGTGACTGTGGACTTGTTGAAACTTTAAGCAATTCTAGGCGTTTGGAGACTGTTTGGGCGTTTTAGGTTAAAATCAGAAATTGAACCAAGTACCCCAGGCGTTTCTTCACTGTTTGGGCATTGAAAACTGTTCAGACGCGACATCAGGCGGGCGTTTCAGAATTCAACTAAGGCATTCCGTTAGGCGTTTCTTGTTCAAAGTTAGGTGTTTCAGAAGCATCAGGCGCATCAGTATTCAGATTTTCATTAAACACTTAGAAATTTCAAAAACTAAAATCCAAAAATATTTTCTTTCATAGTTTCATTTTGAATTTTAGTAACAACAAAAACAAGTCATTTTCATTAATTCAAATACAAAATGGTTAAGTCTGAAGATTTAGAGAACAGGGTTCCCAAGCCCAAAAATAGAGTTGATTTCAAAAATTAGTCTCTAAGTTTAAAGCATCATCTAAACTCTATTGACACTGATTATGGAAGTCAAATAGAGAAAGGACCGCATATCCCAATTACATCGATGGTCCTGACAGAGGATTTGTTTATACAAAAGACTATCAAGAACCTTATCTAGAGGATGGTCTGCAAGGTGATGATTTAAGAAGGTTAAGAATGACATCAAAGCTTACTCAATGATGTGCAAGGGGTTACCATTAGAAGTCTTGACTAGACTTGAAGGTTATTGAACTGGTCACACCATGTACAGAGCTTTGAAGATTATTTGTGATGGTGGTAAATAGATACAAGATCTCAAAAAGAAGAAACTCAAGAGGCAATAGAGTTTTTGAGCATCTTCTAGGGAAATAATCAATCAAATGATGAACAGATTCGTGTGCAATTAACTACTGAAACAATCAATCAAATGAATGCCAAAATTGAATCAGTTGAAATTGATAAGAGCTCCAGAAACAATGATACAGCTGCATCAATGTCTTAGTATAAGTACGCTGCTTCTCCAGCTAACACAAGTGGAGAATGCTTTTCTGGCAAAAGATGATAATTCTCCAGAAGATGAGGTTGATTTGTTCGTTGGAGCTGGTTTCTTCACAGAATTCTTCTCACTCAAGTGCTCCTGTTATACAATTCAACCTCAGTCTCCTCCTAAAACTCAAACTCCTAAACTCAAACTGAGACTTCATATTCAACTCTGTTAAAACTAGCAAAGTTAAAGATGTTATTAATACTTTTACAGGATGATGAGTCAAAATCTGCTTTTACTGCTTCATGGCAAGTTTTCATGCTTATCAAGGTAGTCATCTAACCAGGTAGATCTTATTTTACAGGATTTGTTTGAGATGGATGGATGATGGGAAAGAAATAGACCTGAATTGGAAAAGGTAATGATTGCTTATAGAACACAGAAACACTCATATGTTAACAATAATTACAAGCCCAGTGCAAACAAAATTGTTGGCTTTGACAAATTAAAGTCAAGGTGTTTCAATAGCAACAGTTATGGTCATTTCTCAAGGGGATGTAAAGCTCCTAGAAATCAAGGCGGAAATGGTCAAGCTGGTTCTAGCAGTCAAAGATACCAACAGCAGTCTCAGAAAACCTTTCAAAAGCCTTATCAAATCTTCCCATGCCGAACTAAAGATGAATCAAAATCAACTGAAGAGCCAAAGAAAGCTCTTGTTGTAAGCATCAAAGATGGCTATGACTGGAGTGCATATGCTGAAACAATTCACAGTTGATCTAACATCAAGTTTAGCTCTTGTTGCTGAAGTTCAAAATGAAGACTGGTCTGAAGGAAAATGATGCTAAGACAGAAATGAAGACTGGTCTGAAGAAAATGATGCTAAGACAGATGGCGATTCAAAAAATGATGATGAAGATTATGATTGGAGTGACAAATCTGACCCAAAAGAGGATTCAGAAGAAATTGCACTCATGGCTAAGTCTGAACAACTAAAGGTTGAGCATCCATCATCTGATTCTGAGACTTCTTCTTCAAGTTATCCTGAAATTCCTATTAAAGTCAGAGAAAAATATGCACAAAGCATGTTTTGATCGACTGGTCTGAAGAAAATGATGCTAAGACAGATGGCGATTCAAAAAATGATGATGAAGATTATGATTGGAGTGACAATCTGACCAAAAGAGGATTCAGAAGAAATTGCACTCATGGCTAAGTCTGAACAACTAAGGTTGAGCATCCATCATCTGATTCTGAGACTTCTTCTTCAAGTTATCCTGAAATTCCTATTAAAGTCAGAGAAAAATATGCACAAAAGCATGTTTGATCAAGTTGAGCATTACAGAACATATTCATTTAAAATTTGTGACAAACTTAAACAAGAAGAAGAAATACACAACAAACAGAAAAATGATCATAAAGTCTCTAATAAAAGATCTTATCTCTTCAAACCTCATGGAATAAAACTCTAAAAGAACTTGAACTTGTCAAAAAACAACTTGAGGAGATGACTAAAATTTAAAAGAAGAAAAATAGTTCTGCTGCAACACAGATGGATCTAGCTAAAGTTAAGAGTTCTAAAACCATTATAGAAACAATTGGTAAGTAAGAGGAAAGATAAAAACAAACAGGTCTACGTTTCCTACATGAGCCCATGCTTGAATCTATCTCAACATTTTACCAGAAAACTTTAACACACATGATTACTCATCTGAAAACAAAGCTAAGCTAAAAGCCTTTCAAATAAGAAAAAGAAATCTGAAAGTGATGAAGAGAAGACTAATGTTGAGATATTTGAGGAACAAGATTTTGAAAAAATTAAAAATGGTCATCCAATGAAAGTTAAATCTTATGAACCACGACCAAGAATAAGAAGATGTTTGTTCCCAGAGGATCTCATGTGATGAAGTAAAGGAACAAGATCATGAGTTGTGTTAAGAAGTCATTGTAAAAGAATGACAAACAAAACCCAAAGAAGAAAGGGAAAGCAAACAAGATAAACAACATTTGAGGATTCGTTTCCTTACGAATTCAACAATCCAGACTTCATCAAGTGGTATAAAAACAAAAAGAGAAAGAAACAGTAAAAGAGTCTTTTCCCTGAAGATATTCAATCCCAAGCAAGCAGAGATCATCAAGATCAAGAAACCAGAGAGGAGAAGGAAAAATGCTAAGATAATCCTCTTAGAATCAAGTCAAAACAATCAAACTCAAAGAACAAATCAATCTAATCAGTTTAATCCAGTGAAGTTTGTGTCTGCGGGTACTTTGATATGAACACAATTCCAGAAATCAAATCAAACTCAAAGAACCAAATCTAACTCTAATCTGAAAATAGGTTTAGGTCCAAAGTCTTTTGTTGTCAACAAAGATTTGTATCTAAGGAGTCTATGAATAGGTTAATGAACAAAAATCAAAACCACAATTTAAAAGACAAACTCTCAAATCAAAAACAACAGATTAACTTTGCAACTCTAAATAAAAACAAGGATCAATATGGCTTCCACATCTAAGGTTAATCAATAGTTGTTTAAATTTCAATAAAGGTATGGTGAAATATATGATATGTATAATCAAAAGAATGCTGAATGTTTCTTTAACAGGTATGTCATATTTGTGATATGAAAAAACCATTCAACAGTGACTGCTATTTCAACATGTATTGTACCATTTGTGATGAAAGAAATCACAAAACTGAGAATTGCTACTTCCAAAGGACCTCGCCAAGGAATGGATTCTGTCAACCCAAGATTTCAAAGAATCAAAATGTTTGTTTTCAAATGTTGACAAACAACCATCCTTAGGCTTGAGATCTTTCAGAAGGATTGATTCTGATTGTGATGATTCTTATTTGTGCAAACAAAGCATTCTAAACAAGGAAAATTCGTTCACGATCTGTGACAATGAACAATGGAAAGTTTGGTAATCAAATTATTTTTGAAAATGTTCCTATTGATAGTTTAAATTACCTTGATGATGATCTGAAAAACGTTACCATGCTTTACGGATTAAGAAATCAAAGATAATAAAAAATTTGTTAGAAAAGGAATTGATAAACTTAAACACACAAAGACGCCTGATTTGAATAAGCTTCATTTTAAAGAGTTTACCATTGTTGATAAATTTGGCAAGCCCAAGACCATATCGGCTTGGGTTGATAACTCAACTTAAATCTCTTTGAAATGCAGTATGCCCAAGAAGACCTATTAACATGTGGTATGTTGATAGTGGGTAGCGGCATATGACAGGCAACCATGCCTTGCTGCAAGATTTTAAGTTAAAAGATGGTACTCATGTTGCATTTGGGGGTGATGCAGGTAGTAGATAACAGGTGAAGGAACAATGTCCAATGGATTATTAGCTTTGATAAGTCAACTATTGTTCATAGTTGAACTTTAATATTTTAAGTATTTCCCAAATTGTGACAATCTTACTCTGCTTTATTGGATGATTCTTTTTCTTATATTTTGAAGCCAGGTTTTCAGATAAGCAAAGAATGGGTAGTTGTTAAAGCTGTACATGATCGAGATGTATACAAGTTAGATATGTCCAAGTAGATCCATCTGCAGAAACAACATGCCTATTGCTCAAGCATTAATGTTGAAAGTCAATATGGCATAGACGTCTAGGGCATTCCAATTTCAAGAACATGAACAAGCTTGTAGCAGGAACCATGTAGTAGGAATTACAACAAAGAAGTTCGCTACACAGATCACTGCACAGCATGTTAAAAGGAAAGCAACATAGAGCGTCTTATAAGCCCAAGCTGATAAACTCAAATTCCAAGCCTCTCCATGTTGCACGGATCTATTAGGACCAATAAATGTGCAGAGTATTGGAAAGAAATATTATTGTTGGTTCATTGATGACTTTACAAGATTTCATAGGTTTTCTTTTTGCATGCTAATCTGAAACTACTAAATTGTTAAAAGAATTTATCATTAAAGTAGAAAATCAATTAGAATAAAGGTGAAATTATTAGAAGTGATAGGAACTGAATTTAAAAATGCTAATGTTGACATGTTTTGTGTAGAAAAAGAAATTGCCTGTCAGTTCAGTGCTCCTAGAACACCACAACAAAATGGAGTTGCTGAAAGGAAAAATAGAACTTTGATTGAGGCCGCACGTTCCATGTTAGCAGATGCAAAGATTCCAATCACTTTCTGGGATGAAGCCATATCCATTGCATGCTTTGTGCAAAATCATACATTTCTTGTGAAAGATAAACAGAAAACTCCTTATGAGTTGATGTTTGGCAGGAAACCTAATATAGATTTTCTTAAGTCTTTTGGTTATCCAGTTTTGATTTTAAATCAAGTGACCAGCTAGGAAAATTTGATGCAAAATCTGATGATAGATTTTTCGTTGATATTCATCGGTCTCAAAGCCTTTAGAGGTTTAAACTCTAGACGAATGTTATTCTTGAAACTTTTAATGTTAAATTTCTTGAAACTCTTTTCCATCAGTTGCTAATGGTCTAGCTTGGTTGTTTGATTTAGATTTTTTGTCAAACTTTTTCAATTCTAACTTGTTTGAATCTCTAGGTGAGAAAAGAAAACAAGAGAGATCTCGGATTTTTCAGTGATGATTCTGATTCTGATGATATGGATGATTCTAGCCCAGATTACCCATTCTTTTTGTTTGTTAAAGATCCTGTATTTCGTTCTGAACTCTGATCAATCTCAATCTCAACAAGCACAAGAACATCCCGTTTCAAAAATTCCAATGTTTCACAACCAATTCCTAATGATGGTCCTGAAATTGTATAACCTGAGTTGGAACTTCATCGGTTTCTGATGATGTAGTTGTTACTGATAATCTTAATTACTTTCTCAATTCACCAACTCAAGTTCCTAGTTTTCATCCACATACTTCGAACTTATTGCATCAGCTTTCCGACTTGAACTAGTCTAATCTGGATGTTAATGTTCAAGAAAATGAGATTACACCTTGTGTTCACAAGAACCATCCTACGTCTCAGATTATCGGTCCATTGAATGAGAGAACGACGAGGAGTCATTCAAAACAAGCAAACCTCTACTTATACTGGTGTTTTCTTTCTCAAATTGTTCCTAAAAACATCACAGAACATTACAAGAGAATAGTTGGATTGAGGCAATGCAAGAAGAGTTATTGCAGTTCCGTAAACGGGAATGTGGAAGCTTGTGGATTTACCTGAATGAGAAATGCCTTAGGCACAAATGGTTGTTAAAAACAAGTCAGACGATCGGGGAATTGTTATCCGCAACAAAGCGAGACTCGTTGCACAAGGTTACACCCAAGAAGAGGAATAGATTATGATGAAGTATTTGCTCCAGCTGCAAGACTTGAATCAATTCGTGTCTTCCTGGCTTATGCATCATAATGAAATTCAAGGTGTATCAGATGGACGTTAAAGGTGCTTTCCTGTATGACCAATCACTAGGGATGTGTATGTCAAGCAACCTCTAGGTTTCGAAGATTCAGAATATTCTCATCATGTGTACAAGCTTAGTAAATCATTGTATGATCTTCATCAAGCCCCTAGAATTTGTATGACACATTGTCACAGCATTTGATCCAGCATGGATACAATTGAGGGAAAATTGATACGACTTGTTTATAAATAAGGATGCTGATGATCTCTTATGTGTTCAAGTGTATGTTAATGATATCATATTCGGTTCTACAAGTCTAAAATTATGTAATGAATTTGAAGAAATCATGAAGTCTCGTTTCCCAATTAACTTTTTCCTTAGTCTTCAGTGAAACATTTGCAGATGGAGTTTTTATTAATCAGGAGAAATTAGTTGAAAAACTCTTGAAAAAATTTAAACTGGAGATTGCAATCAATCTTAACTCCAGCTGATGTCAATACCAAGATTGAACCTGATCCAAAAAAAATCAGTTGACCAAACTCTATACAAATCTATGATTCGATCTTTGATGTATCTTACTGCATCTAGACCTGATATAATGTATGTTGTTTGTGTCTGTGCCAGGTACCAATCTGACCCGAAGAAATCTCACCTAATCGCTGTAAACGAATATTCAGGTATCTCAAAGGAAACCGCTTTAGGGTTGTGGTATCCTTATGAAGGAAACTTCGAGTTATATGGATATACAGATAGTGATTATGAGGGATGTTGCCAAAATCGTAAATCTACACGGGTGGTTTGTCGTTTTTGGGTCCCAGATTAGTCTCGTGGCAATGTTAAAAACAAACATATGTCTCCGTCTCAACCGTAGAAGCTGAGTACATAGCTGCTTCAGCAGGATGTTCTCAATCCTTTGGTTACAAACCAACTGCTGGATTACGGGTTCAATTTTTTTAAAACTCCTATTACATTGATAGCACTGCTGCTATGTTTATTACAGCTAATCCTGTCCAGCACTCAAAAACAAAGCATATCGAAATACGATATCATTTTCTCAGAGATAACTCTGAAAAAAGTTTAATTATTTTGATTCAAATCTCAACTGAAAAATAGTTTGCTGACCTATTTACAAAAGCCTTTTACCAAGTCGTTTTGAGTATTTGGTCGAGTCAATGGACTTATGACCATGTTTAAAACTAGTTTTGATCATGTCAAGAGTCTTTTACAAGGTCGTTTTGATCATTGATCGAGTTTATTTTAGTTTTCTGAATCATAAAAATGAAAAGATCCCTCCCCTAGCTGAATAAGAAAAAATAAAAGAAACTGTCAAAGTTGACTGTCTGATTGTATATATTGTGTGTGCATGCTCAAAGAAAAAGAAAAAGCAAATAAAAAAGAAAGAAAAAAAATAGAAAATTTCAAAAGAAAGAGAAAATTAAAATAAAAACCCACAAAAATAATTTATTTGTTAGTTTATTATTTTAGGATGAATCTGCCTTTGCAATTTGTGAGAAATGATAGATACATTGGTTCTGATCGGTTGCATACTCCGCTCGCTAATAAAGTCTGACGTGATCAGATATGATGTGCAGGTAACTCATGCAATTATACTGAAAAAGTAAATTCTTCTGATTAAACTAAATCAATCATGCTTTCGTGTTTGTCCATCTTAGTACCAATGAGTAGTGTTGACTTCTCTAATTGATTGCTTGTAAAGTCACAAACTCACACCTGGTGTGATATGAATAACCATGAGATCTGTTTAAGATCTATTCACTTCTCTGTTATGAGTCATCATAGACGAACTGACGAGATATCCTTTGTTGTAAGTCATTACAGACCTGGGTATTCTCACCTTATGCAAAAGATGCCAATGTGCCCAACCTAAACATGAGATCTGGTTATGTCAGGTTAATAAGTTAGAAAAGTGCTTCTTGCATATCTTGATAAGAGTTGAGCTCTGTAAGTCTAAGTGTGGTTCCATAATGTCATATCTAATCAAACCTTAGCAATCCAAGAATAAAAAAGTAAGTGTGCTGATTATCTTGCAAAAGCACTCATTTTCTGTCCTTAAATCTCGTGTCTCCTCTATTGCGGGAACGCTGACCTGGAATACACTTGATCAGGATTTATCACTGTCTATGACTATCCACCATTTTATTTTATTTTGATGCGCTGATCTTAACTGATATGATCTCACTGCAGGCATGTGATTCAAATGTGTATAGTAGATTTTTATTCTGCTTTAATTTTGATTTTTGCATGATTTTCGGTGTGCAGGCATGTTGATACTGATTGGTTTGCTCTACTTGCAAAATAAAAGAAACTTATAAGTTTGTGAACTTAAAAGTTTAGGGGTATAACTGTAAAAGAGAAAATCAACGAAAAGTGTGTCAAATATGAAAAAAGATCAAAAATAAAGTGCTTTGGATGAAAAGGATGAAGCTAAAATTTCAAGCATGTGTGTGTTTGATATGATGCAAAATAAACCTGAAAAGAATTTAAAATAAATGGAAAAGCTTCTTGCAAACAAAAAAGCGAAAATGAGACTATTTGTGTTGTAAAAGTTTCAAAATAAAGACTAAAATGATAAGAAATTGTTTGAAAAATCAAAACTGGTTCAAAGTTGTATTTCAAAATGGCTTGGTTGGTGTTTGAATTGAAATTAATGTTTAAAAATGAAAATATGAGTTTCAAATGATTTGTGGTGATCTTACCAAAAACAATTTGATATTGTTAAATTTGAGGGTAATTAATGTTCATCTTGGGTGATTGTCAAAAATTTGACTAAGTATTGATATAATGTGCATGAACAGTGGTAATGTGCACAACAGTGTTCAGATGGATGTTGTGAAAGTTTCAAGTGTCAGACTCATAGAAGGTTTCTCGTGCGCCTGAATAGTGCTCAAAAGTCTAAATCAGGAGTAATGATGAATTTCAGGAATTTGTCCAAGTGTTGAGCGTTTTGTTCAAGTACATGCCCTAAACAGTTGTCATATTGCTGAAAATGGTAAGTGTTTGGGCGTATCAACTTAATCTCATGCACCTGAACAGTTCCAGACTTTCCAATATGGTTAGACTTTGAATGTGATATTTCCTCTAAGTATAGACGTTTCTGTCTAGCCATGCGCCTGAACAGTGCCCAAGCGCCTGAACAGTGCTCATGCATCTGAAGATGTTAATGATGTTGATGATTCAAATGATGTGAATGAGATATTGATAAAGTAAATGAACAACTACAAATGGAGTTTGATTTTCATAATGTTGATGTAATTGAGCTGTAGTACAAGGTAGATCACCTGTTATACAATCACCAATTCGACAGCACAGAGAATGTGATTGCCGAGGAGTCTTCCCTCGAGGTCATCAAAGCTATTGTTGGTTCACCTATTCATCTGTTAGATGAAGTGGAAGCTCAACAAAATATGCTATAGTCCTTTCTGAGAACTTGAACGCTGAGCAGATCATAGAATCTTTAAAAGAAGAGAATTCCGTCAGCTTAAGATGATTGAGAAGCTAAAAGAAGTTCAAGTCTGCGATCAAGAAAGCTTTGCGAGAGTTGGAACTCTACAAAGACAAGCCCGTATTCAAGATCAAAGATGAACCAGAAGAGTTCATTTGGACTGAAGACAATGCCAATCTTAGTGGGAGTATTGTTAGAGCCCTTAGAAGATTAACATTTGTCTTTTACTTTTTGTCATAGTATAGGGACTTGTTTTTGAAAATATATGTTCCTTGTTTCTTTTGATAGTATAAATAGGATACTTTATGTATTTGTAAAAAAGAAAAAAAGGGAAGTGAACCACTCTAATTCACCCATACACTTTGTATCCACGCTTTTGCTATCAATAAGATCTATGAATTTTTGAAGTAATTGCCTGTGTTTTGATTTCTTAGTGTTTTAATTGATCATTGCATTACAATATCATCACAGATCAATCCATTTGAACCTGTCAACCAACGATTTCTTGCTCCAGCTATAAATCTGAATACTGAGTTATGGATAATATTGTTGTAGAAATATTGTAAATCACTCATCTGCTTCGTGAACTTCATGCCTTACCTTAGATAGGCCCCTCGTTTGTGTGATAACCAAAGTGCACTTTTTCCCGACACAAAATTTTGTTTCTCATAAACAAGCCAAATAGAATAAGAAACCCATTTGATTTAAGACATCAGCGATATTTTAGGATGTCATCAAGATGTGAGGTAGCTCTTTCCTAAACTGAAGGAATGCGCTTTCCTTCGTTTACACAAGATAGACTTCATTGAACACAAGATAGACGGGGATAAATCCAATCCCTTAATTGTTTAATCCCAATTCAGTTATTGTTTGATGTAAAAATAGATGTTAGGTTTAGACTTTGAGAAAGATGACATGCGGAAGTTTTTTCAACTCTTAGTCTCAACTCTAATCTTGTAGTCCTTGAAACTCTGCCTATTTTGCCTTCCCATCCCTCGGGATCAACTGAAGCTAGGGGTGTGCAAAAAAAACTGAAAACCAAAAAAACCGAAAACCGATCCACATTCATAATCGAAAAACCGAACCGAATTATGAATCGAGTATTCGTTTCGGTTTTCAGGTATATGTAATTTTTGAATTCGTTTGTTCGGTTAAACCGATTCACATGTTATATATATATATATTATATATATATATATATATATATATATATATTATATATATATATAATATATATATATTGTAATAGCAAGTTTAGTCCAACTACGAAGACGTGAACTTTTCAAAGTGATTTATTTACAGCTCAACAACAAAGAGTGTATATGTTAGAGTCTAAACATCAAAACTGTCTTAAGTTGACTAGTTATACTTTAAGAAACAAAAAGTCTTACCATTTTAGGATTTAATTTGATATATATATATATATATATTATATATATATATATATATATATATATATATATATATATATTATATAAAATTGTATATGATGGGTGTTATAATAAAAATTATTTAAACTTAGTAACAAAATTCAGTTTTTGGTTAATTTGGTTTTTTTTAGTTTCCAAACGAACATGATTGAATTCGGTTCGGTTTAGTCGAATTCCTAATTCGATTCGGTTCGGATTTCGGTTATGCCTAAAAAAATTTTAAACCAACCAAACCGAACCAAATAACACGAACAAACCGATAACTGAACTGATGAACGTTTCGGTTATGCCTAAAATTTTAAACTCGAACAATCCGTACAACAGATAACTGATGAACTTTCATTCGAAACGATGAACACCCTGACCTCATCTAACGATGGTTGATGAACTAGACAAGTCTAATCTAGATACGCCGCTTCATTATTTCATTACTAAAAATTAGATAGCCCTAGCCCCTTCATTATTTCATTACTAAAAATTAAGATAGCCCCTTCATTATTTCATTACTACGACATATACAACGCTGTTGTTCGCATACGTGATTTGTTCCAGAGCCAACTTCAATAAACCTACTAATAAACATATCCGATATCATATCCATACGCCAAAAGTGCATCCTACTGCCCACAAAAAGGTACATCCCAATAGGCTTACAAGACTAAACATCCAAAGACGATTCACCAACTAAAACTACCATAAGACCCTAAAAACATAACATACATATACTCATGTTACAATCCATCTTTCAGGTATTCAAGATCGATCAGGTCTTGGTTCGATACTTGGACTCGTCGATCTCGATACCCTCTTCCTCGACACGCTCCTGCCCGACTTCTCGGTCGTGCTCAAACCGCCTTTACGCCCCATCTCCTTATACCCTTCCGTCCCCATCTGCTCTTTTCGGCCTCCCCGCCCTTGCTGCCCATCTCCTGGTACCCCTCGGTCCCGAGCTGCTCCTTTCGGGCCTGACCGCCCTTGGTTCCCAACTCCTGGTACCCCTCGGTCCCCAGCTGCTCCTTTCGGGTCTGCCCGCCCTTGCTCCTCCTCCTAAATTCATCAAATCAGACAATAACCAAATCACATCAGTTAAATATATGTGAACTTGTAGAGAATTTTATCGAAGACGAACCTTCGGAAAGGTGTTCTTGAGCCTCAAGGCTTTTGCCACCGGTGCCGCCTGGGACGACGGTTTCGCCTTCTTTCGCCTTAGCGTCAAGCTCCGACCTCTTTTGCTGACCCATGCCATGGTTAAGTTTTTGTTGCTAAACTGATGTTTGAGTGATTTGTGTTGTTGTCTATTGTTGTAGTTTGGGTGTGCATGGGTTTGAAGTAAAGAGGTGTTGTATTTATAGTGATTTTGGTCGGACACGTAAGACAACTAAGTGGAGTGACGTGGCGAGTGATGACATGGTTAAGGTGTTAGATAACGACCGCAGTTGATTACTCACTAGCTACCCTCGCTCGGTAGCAGTAAAATTTTAAGTTTTATCTTATCCACTACATGTACCAAATCAGTCTTTATCCGTTATAGTAATATTAAATAATATGTTCAATCTTATAAGTTTGGGATATGTCGCAAGCGTTGTATGTAAATCTAACTTTTCTTAGGGTTTGTCATTATGAATAGGTACCCTTATCTTTATATGTTATCAAATCTTGTTTATACCAGTGACATGAAATAGTGGCTATTTGAAAAATCTGTCACTATTTGGTTGTAAGAATATATGTTATCAACAAGTACTTGATGGATTTTACCATCATAAAGTGCATGTCGTGTACGCATCCCTTATCGAAAGGTTTTACGCAAAAACTCACTTTAACATCTGTTATAAAAGACTGGAAGAGGTTTGACCTCAATATTGTGTAATTTTTGTTTTTCAAATTTTTTTATTTTACTCTTTATCTTAATATTTAAAGAAAATATAATTACTACACTTGGAAAGAGAAGTGGGGAATAGTGCCAGGCCATTGGTTATTTTTATATAACATTACGTATATAATATTAAACTGGCGAGTTGAGTTAACCACTGTTGTTTAAGATATTTTCAACCAATAGTTATTTGTCTGGTGGTTTGCTGGAGGCAATGTAACGGAATGGTCCACGGTTTGAATCTTTTTTTTTTTTTTTCCTTTTTTTGATTTTTTTTGTGTTTTGTTTTTATTCTTTTTCTCCGCTCAAGCACATTGTTCTGTAAACATTAGTATAAAAAATTGAATTTGGTTAGGTTGCATAACTTCTAAATTTTTTATTTTGTGGTTTGTTTTTGGTTTTCTTTTATCCGGTTTTTGATGAAATTATGTCACTTTTGCGATAGAGTACGGTTAGGGTTTTAAGGCGGAGTAAAAGTCGTAGTTGTGTGTTTTTTACCTGTTCTAGATGCTGAGAGTTTTACGTTGGAATGGTAGTTGTAACGATCGTCCTTGCAACATGTTTGGGCCTCTGCATTTTTGATATTTGGAATATGATGAAAGTTTCCGCGCAACGCGCGCGGGAAATTCTAGTTATGTAAATAAAGACAATTTACTCATACAAGCATTTGATCTACAATCAGGCTCAATTGTTCCACCTTTATCACTTTTAGTATTAATGTTTTGTTTCTTTAATTTGGTATTTTGGTGGTATAGACTAGCTGTGTGCTAAAATGATATTTTTGCTTTCTTAGTTTATGTGTGTGCTTAAATTTGTTTAGCTAAGTCACATCCCTCATAAAGTTGTGTGCTTGCCTTAAACATCTTGAAAAGATTATGATAAATATGAAAGATGATAAAAATCGACATGTTATTAGAAGTTTCATGAGTTAAGTGAATATAGTAATGACATACGACGCATTCTAATTGCGCTAGTGCTTCGAGGTTTTAGATTGCTTAACTTGTACATGTGAAAACTGATTATGCCAATAAGAATTTGAGGATAGAAAAAGCATGCTCAACTTGACTTTGTATAAGAAAATTTGAGCCCAACATCTTAAAGGAATTTCAGTGAATCGGAGAAGTATCTATAATCGGTGCTACACCAAAAGTAGTCCTGAAAATCTACATAAAACGATTCCCGTATCTTTTAAAAGATAAAATAAAGAAAAGAAAGTGAATAAAGAAAAAAATTAGAATTCTCATTGCATTAAGATGTTGGGTAAAAATTAACCCATTGTTTGACTTGAAGAAACCTCAATAAACTTTGGTGTTGGGAAGATTCACTCGTGATGGTTAGTTGAGTGTGTAGAGTGAATTATTATAAAGGGTATAATCACAAGAACATAGGTTTTAATATTTAGAAAACTTGAAGTAAGGAGGATCAAACACTAATTATGAGTGGGGAATGTGTTTGTTTATGGAAAGCTTAATTCTCTATAATTCATGCAACGAAAACAATTTGTTGATTCTGATTTCATACTTTGGCCTTTCTTGAGAAAAAAAAGGATATGTGGGGAGGTTTAATCGACTCATATCAACACATCTCACTGTGTGTTAATTATGAGTGATTGAAGTATTATTATTGTTGAGATGACTATTTTGTAAGAATTGGATGTAGCAGGTACAAGGGTGAAGCGAAGCTGAATACATGAAGTTTGGTGGCAAAACGCACTAGAAACAACACAAAAAAGTTTTTAGGCGTCTCGGCTCTCAATGGGCATTGTTCAGCACCCACCACTAGAAAGCCACATTTTGAGTGCTAGAATGAGCGTTGAACAGGAAGGTGACTACACTTGGGCATTGGCCAACGCCCCTTGTCAACTTCCAAATCGAGGAAAATTGGTTTTGAAGTTGCTAAAAGCAAACTTTGTAGGGTTTTTTAGAGCATACTTGATTTTGGAGACTAGGAGGCAGCTATGAAGGTTACAGAATACTTTTGAAGGCAAAAGTACTCAAGTGACTTCATAGCTAGATTACCATTGATGGAATCGTTGACAGCATTTTTGATGCATTCAAGTCATTCCATCATGCTTGACTAATCATTTCGTAATCACAATGGTATGAGAGGTTTTTTGTATTAGTTGTTTGAACAGTTGCTTGATTTTCATTATTGAAAATATGATTAGTTGTAAACTTTGGCTTGCGAATGTTTGATAACTATTTATATGTGTTTGATTTCATGTTAATAGGATAAGTCATTCGATCGTGCCTAGTACAATCCTAGTAGTTTAACTAAGGAACAAATGTTTGACGTGTAAGTATATGAATTGTGCTCTAGCTTAGAGGTGACATTAAGCTAGGTTATGTCTATGTAACCAACTCATATTGAAATCCCCATTAAATTTAACATCTTTATCATAAATCCCGACGCTGGAGTTCTCTATATTCTCTCATAATCGTCAAACTCTTTTAATTTACTTTTATTATTCATGCAATTAGCTTGTTAAAAAAATAATCAAACAACTTTATACTTTTCTTTTTCATTAATGAATGTTAGTAGCTAACCATAAACACTCCTCGTGGATACGATACTCAATATATATACATCAATCTATGTTACTATATAATCATTTGATATGGGTTCGACCTATGGTAATTTCACCAATATAATAAGACACTTATAGGGGAAACTTAGATATTTAAAATTTTGATATTTAATTACATAACTAACTGAAATTATATAGTTATATAAATAATAGAGTTAATTACATAAATAGTCCCTATGATTTATCTAAAATAACAGGTTTTGGTACTAAACAAAAAAAGTAACATGTTTGGGTACGCACTTTTAATTTTGTAACAAGTTTGAGTATTAGCACTAGTACTAGCAGACGTTAGATTTTATTTAAGTTTAGAGGCATTTTTGTCTTTTCACATCATATGACTACTTATGTAAATTAGAGGGACTATTCTTGTAATTTATTTAAAATAATATATTTATATACAATTATACACATACACACACATATAGGTCTTCACGATCGAGTACCACCACCGTCGGTCATCACCGCCGACCACCACCGACGTCCATCACCGTTGTCCACTGTCGGCCACCATCGCATTCACCACTGCATCACATCATCTTCACTATGATACCCTTACATCACCGCCATCCATCTCTGATCCCCACCCCCAGTCACTGCCGCCTCATCCCCACCCCCGAGATCGAAGCTCCAAATGCTCTAAATCGAAGGTCTAACTTGACAAACTGCATCTGAGTTCACCGCTAACATTATTCACACATCGATTTTAGGTGGTTTCCGGTGACGATTTTAGGGTTATTTATGTTTACTCCTTTGTATTTTTATGATTAACTTTAATTTGATAGTGGTGGTGGTCTGAAATGGGGGCGGGTTAAATGGTGGTGGGCGATGGTGGTGGTGGATTCAATGGTGGTGGTGGATTCAATAGTGGTGGTGGTCTGAAATGGAGTCGGTTGAATGATGGTGGGTAGTGGCGGTGGTGGATTGAATGGCAGTGATGGTCTGAAATGGAGTCGGTTGAATGGTGGTGGGTAGTGGCGGTGGTGGATTGAATGGCAGTGATGGTCTGAAATGAGTGTTGGTTGAATGGTGGTTTGCGATGGTGGTGGTGGATTAAGGTGGTGCGGGTTTGAATATAAGTGGGTGGAATGATGGTGGGTGGTGGCGGCGGTGGATTGAATGATGGTGGAGGTTTGAAATGGGAGTGGATGACGATAGTGGGAGGGTGGGATGGGTTGTTGTAGTTAATTATACAAATGGTCCCAAATTAAAAGAGATTGATAAAATTACAAGAACAGTCCCTCAAAGGGTATTATAGTCATTTTATTTAAATTCAACAGAAAAATAAACGTCTGTTAGTCTTCATATCTTATTTCGTTACAAAATTGAAAACACAATACCCTAACTTGTTACAAATAACTCTTAGTAAACAAACCTGTTATTTTATAAAACCACAGGGACTATTTATGTAATTAACTCTAAATATCAAACACATGGTACAACATATTTAAATTTTCATTTTATTGAATAAATTAATTCTTAAAATATTATATATAATAACATTTTGCAAGTGGATAAACAGTGATTTAATACATTTCAATGCGGGCCGTTACAAGAGTTTATGCATCTATTCTACACATAACTTGAATTTATCTATTTGTTATAATAAAAGAAGAATTTAATTGTATATTTGGTATAATTCTAAAGCTTTTAATTTTAATTTTTTTGTTTATCTTTTTATTAAATAATTATAATTATATTAATTAAAAATAATATTATTTAATTCTTTTTCAGATTAAATATAGTTTTTTAATAATTTAAGAAAAAGTTCTTTTTATAAATTAACTCGGTTAGTCCCCGTGTATTACACGGATTCAATAAATAAAATATTAAATAATTAGTACTGAAAAATTATGCATTATAAGATCATGACTGAAGATAAAATATGTTTATAATTACGTACAAATAGCTATTTTAAGTAGATAAACAATTATGATTTTTTTTAACTTTTGGTTAAAAAAATGTGATTTGTAAATATTTTGTTTTAAGAAAAATGATAAAAAAAAGTTAGTTGATTTCTGTATTTTATAAAATTTCTGTTTTTAAAAAGTGTGTTTTTAATAAAAAAACATATTTTAATTTATTAAATTATACATTTTTAATTTGAATATGGTACGAGTAATATTATTAGTATTCGGTATTATTATTAACAACATCGAGTAATGAGAAAATAATAATAATGAGTCTTACAATTGTTTCACGCTTACTTTAGTTTTTTATAGATAGATGGATAGGTTAAAAACCATTAATTAAACGGATTATACTTAGTAATAAACACGAAGAGTTAAAGTAGAATATTTTAATATAAAATATAATTGTAGTTATATATACGTAATAGTTCAAGAAATAAAATAATTATACTAATTTTAACTCTATTGTCTAAAAAGTTTCATACTTAAACATTCGTTTTAAGTTTTTTTTTTAATATTTTTTATAAAATTCTTGTTTTTTTAAAAATATTGGTTTGTAATGATTCTTGTTGTTTCAATAAGACAACTTTTTAAAAAAATTCACCTGTTTATAACTTTTTTTAAAAACAAAATGATTTAAAATATTTTGTTTAAAAAAGGTTTAGCGTATTAGAAATTTTCATATCATATAAAATTTTAGTTTTTAATTATTTAGATTTTAATTAAAAGATGTGATTTCCAACTTCCTTAATAAAATCTATTTTTTAAAAAGATAGTTTGATTTTAATAAGAGAGACAAATATAGCAATTAATATAATTTATTTTTAATAAGAGAGAGAATTTTTTTGATATTTAAATTACTATAATACCCTTTTGAAGGAAAAATTGATATGTGCATGTTTAAAAATGACAAGTTGCAAAAAAATAAGATAAGAGAATGACAAGTGGCAAAGAAAACATTGTTTTATTAAAAGTTATAGATTTCTAAGAATACATTCGTTAAGATAAGAAATATTTCTATAACATCAAACTTTTTTAAAATATAAAATATTTAAAAATTAGTGTTTTTAAATAATAAAATTTTTATAAACCATAATAATTACAATTAAAAGTTATAATGAGTTTTTTTAGAAATGACACTTTTTAAAATGGTTTGTTTTGGAACAAAATGTTTTAGTTTTTTTCTTTTAAAATAAAGAAATTATTTTATTACTTGTAATTATTACTCTTAAGGAATTTCAATCGTATCCTAATCAAAATATCTTTTTATACTTAATTAACTTTTGTTATTAATTATTTAATATTTATTTATTCAACCCGTGTAATACAAGGGGTACTAACCTAGTATTATGTATATACACATAACTTGAATTTATTTTGTGTACTAGGTTAGAGCCCGTGTGTTACACGGTTGATTTAAACAATCAAACATTCATTAAATCGATGATTACAGAATAAGCATCATAAAAAATTAAAAAAATTAGTTTATATGTTTACATATACAAGTACATTCATAGTCTCAAAAGTTTCTGTTATATAATAATAAAATGTATTTATTCAGTTGTTAACTTTATAATTCGTATAATCATCAAATTCATGGTGAGGAATGATTATTTGGCATTCATCATTTGATATTATATTATGATCATACACTAAATGTGGTAAAATATTATATGTAAATTGAAATAGAGAATGGTGTGTAGAGTTTGTAGAAGTAGATTACACTTAACTTTTATCGATTAACACCTAATTTATCTAAAGGTTGTATCCTATTGATCTTGGTCCTTGGGACATACTCTGTACTAAAAACTACAGTTGCATCATCATATTGTGCTAAAGTGGAAAATAAAACTTCAAATGATATCATGGATTATTTTATATATGTATGATTGTGTGTATGCGAGAATAATTGGATCTTTGAGTTGAAGCGTGAGTTTGTGTATGATCACGCTTGCATGGGAAAGGGGGAGGATACCGATAACCGGTACCGTAACCGAGTCGTGGGCGCGAAACCAAGCAATTCTTGTATTAATATGTAATAATTATTGATAATTATGTATTAAATGAAATTTAGGTTAATCGAAAATCTGACCGCTTGTGCTTGCATTATTAAATTCATGTGCTTATGAGGTGAGTTTACGGCCCCACTTTACATATATTTTTTTTGGGGAAAAGAAACATGTTTACCTTATTAAACGTTCTTTTCATTAGATCAGTATTACTGTAATTATCGCATAATTACTAGTGCTGTAACATTTTAAGTCCTCACTTTCGAACCGTTAATTCATGTACTTTAGCGAGTTAATTCTAAGTAGATTACTGGGTTTGACAAACCCACCCGGGCTAGTCGAGCTAGCACAACTGCATGTCAAACAGGTGTTTAATTGATCTAACTTCTGTAGCTGTGGTTTCAACTGAGGCATACTTATATTTGTTAGGTTCGATTGCGAACTTCATACACTATGTAACTTGTTGTGTAGAATAGTTATCTACTGAGATTACTTTGTTTACTAGATCTGCTATTTCTGACTCATTACTATTTATCAAAACCTATGAACTCACCAACCCTGTGTTGACACTTTAGTATGTTTCTTTCAGGTCGTTAAAGTGTGCACGACTAGGAGCATTTCACTATTGCATACACTCTGAGTATTTTAAATGGTTAAACAATGTGTCTACAAATTATATTTCTTTGGGTTGCGCGTGTTTTGCGCTGTTTAATTATGAATGTTTACGATTCCGCAAATGTTTTTCATGAATTCATTATTAATTATGTTTTTGAAATTTTCTAATAATATTGAACAATTATGCTTTGTAATTATTGTGTCGTTTGATGTAACTATCGGCTGAGATCCTGGTATGTCACGCGCATAACGTTAAAACCCCGTTTGTGACAATTGAGGGTGTGACATTTTAGTTTTTTATTTTTAAATTCACTTTTGTGCCTTTAACTCTCAATTTCTCAACAACCAAATATTGTTCTGGCGTGCTATATTAAACTTACATTCAAATATAAATTTAAATAAGGCACCGCATAGGGTTGGTCAAAAAGTTCGCGTCTCGTTTGAAAATAGCTCGAAAAAGCTCGCTCAAATTCAGCTCGTTTATTAACGAGCCGAGCCCGAGCCAAGGTCAACTCGGCTTGTGGCTCGCTAGTTTAAACTTAAACCTAAATTAAAATGTAAATTATAAAAAAATTATAACATATTATATAAATACACCATGCACATAAGGTTATTTTGATATTTTATAACGAGAAATTAGATAAACAAATCAAAATAAACAAATGTAAGATATATATATATATATATATATATATATGTTAGAGAACAAATGTTAACTCTTGTTTATTGCGATAACTCATTAACCCAACCGGTGGTTCACAGCAAGCCACGTTGCAACTGTAAGTTGGGATTACAGTAGTAAAACTAGTGGTGCACAATGAATATTATAAAAAAATTTAAAAATATATATATCAAGATTATACTCGAATTAAAAATATTAAAACGATCTATTTAACGATGTACTTTGTATAAAAGAATAATATCATACAAATAGTTGAGAATGTTTTAAAAAAGGGTCAAGTTTTTTTAGAAAGGGATGGAAATTTTGAAAATAGTGGGAAAATTATTATATCAGTGGTGTAACATGGTGTAAAAGTTAGTTAAGTTGCATAATTATGATTTAAGTGTTCGTTACATTAGTGTTAAGTGTTATCGCAATAAATGTAAGTTAACAACCGTTTCTTTCCCTATATATATATATATATATATATATATATATATATATATATATATATATATATATATTATATATATATATATATATATATATATATATATATATGTTTAAATATATACAAATATATAAAAATATATTTTTAAAAAATAAATAATTTGGCTCGCGAGACGGCTTGGCTCAACTCGTTTATAAACGAGCCGAGCCGAAGCTCGGATTTTGAGCTCATTAAAATAAACGAGCCAAGCCGGCTTGGCTCAATTTTAAAACGAATCGAGCCCGAGCCCACCCTAACTTGGCTCGACTTGTTTACAGCCCTACCGCCGCATCGCGCGTCATACTCTCTAGTTAAATACATACTACATATTTAAATTTTTATTTATATTAAAGTATCTTTAATTTTTTAGAAATTACACTCACATATAAATGACAAAGTAATTGAATAAATATAATTTATATAAGTACTATATACATACAACATATATTAAATTTTTATTTGTATTAAAGTACCTTTATGTTTATTTGGTTTTGTTCCTCAAGAAAAACCAGTGGCATCTCCTTGGCCATAGTCATTTTAGTCATTTTAGGGCATGTCATGAACCGGTCACCAGTAGTGGAGTTTGAAGACTCCCGTAGGGGGTTGGGGTGAAATTAATTTTTCATCGGGGGCGAACTTGATATTTATATGAAAATTTACACTGCTAAGCCAAAAAATTACATTATCGGACTAAAATTTAACACTACTAACGAAAAAAAGGGGGGGCGCCTCCCCCCCCCCCCTTCCAGGCCCCTACTATATCCTCCACCTTTGTCGGTCACGCGGGGAGTGTCATGGTGGGAGGGGCGTGAGACTCTTAACACACGGCCAACTAAACAGGTTTTTTTCCCTGAAAAAACATGTCATGCAATTATTCATGATCGCATTAGCCAATATGAACATGCAAATTGAAGGCCCAGTGATATGCAAAAGAACCAAAATCGTAGCAAAAAGCAGGTTGAAAAGGATGAAAACAAAAAACTATTAGATCACAAACTTTGTTGATCGACACTTTATTAAAGAAAAGTGAATATTTGACCTCTTAAACTGATACCAAACATCCCTATTTATATTAAACAAAACATATCCTACTATGACTCATACTTCTATCTTCTGGAAATTAAAACAACTTGATAAACATTTGACTAAATAACTAGATAAACATACTAATTAAATAATAAATAAAAGACTCTTAATTAAACTAAAACTCCACTCAATAGGATCTAATTTTTACATTTTTTAATGTGAATTAACAAAGATTAATTCCAACAATCACCCTCTTAATCTTTGTTTTTCACAATAATGCTGGTCTCTCCTCATATAGAACAAGATGAGTTATATCTTTCTTATCATTCTTTTTATTCTTTCATTTTGTACACTCATATGCAAAATGTTCAAATTCATCACATTCAAAACACCTAAATTTGCTTTTATCTCTGTTTCCTCTACCTCTTCCATGTCCTCTTTCTTTTTTACTAAAGCCTCTTCCTTGACCCCTACCATGGCTTTGATTACCATCACGTCGTCCTTTTCCATGATGCCAGCTTTCTAAATCTCCAACCTTTTGATTACTTGAACTTGCTAGTAGAAGTTTACTTTGATCATTCTCTTCTGGTTCATCATGACTTTTGAGGCGTTCTTCATAAGCTTCTATTCTTCCCACTACTTCCTCAAATACATATCTTCAAGTTTTGAGTATTGCTCCATAGATGCCACGATAGGTAGAACTTCTTTGGAACCGAGTTGAGCAACTTACGTACAATCACTTCATCTTTAAGGCTTCAACCAAGGCTTTTTGAACTTAGCCGCTATGCTAGTTAACTTACTCGAAAAATCATCCACTGTTTCACTTTCTTTCATCTTCAACCTCTCCATCCCGCTCCTTAGAGTTTGTAAGCGAGCTTTTTGCACTCTCTCTGCTCCTAAATGTCGAACCCTTAGGCCTGCAAATGAATCGAACGTTCATAAACTGTTCGGCGGTGAGTTCGTTTATGTTCGTTCATTTAGTTAAAGGAACAAACAAGAACAAAAAGTTTTGTTCGTTTATTTAAATTAACAAACATGAACACATGTTTTGTTCGTTCATTTATGTTCATGAACGTTTGTTTATGTTTGTTTATTTACGTTTGTTTATGTTTGTTTCTTAAGTTTGTTCATTTATGTATTGAAACAAAATTTCATGTACATATTTATTTATGGTTTTTGAATGAATTATTATGGATAATTTCTTGATGAATCATTATGGATTTTTGATAAAATCATATTTTTAGATAAATCATGTATATTTGAACCATTAACTTACATGTGTTTTTGGATAAATTATCATGTGTCAGAATTGTGCGTTTTGTGTTCATTTATGTTTGTTTGTGCTCATTTATGTTTGTCAACTATGTTCGTTTGTGTTCATTTATTTTTGTCAACATTGTGGGAAAACTTAATAAGAAGTTCTTTGGTTTTACTTGATATAAGAAAATGGTGGCTCAATTGAGCATCTTTCTCCATTTAACTTAACTTTTTCCTGCAAAACAAATAGGGATGGATAATAATAAGAATAAAAAAGAAGCAGAGGCAAAAATTAAAGATAAGAAATTATACCACTCATTGGCTCATTTTTGGATGAACAGTTCACCTATAAACGATTACAGGAGGTGTTGTCAAAGCAAAAAAAAGGGGTTAATGTTAGTAAATAATGATTAACCTAACAGTAGGGACATTAATTTAACTGAGATTTATATTTGTTCAAGGATAACATTTTGTTTAGCGATTCACAGGAGACTTAATCAAAGACCCTAAATCTAAAGGGATGAAGAAATCACGTCAAAAATTGGTAGAGATTAACAATACCCGATGAAGAAATCATGAAAAGAACCATAGAAGTAGTAGGAACAGGTGTTGTAGAAGGTGGAGGGTTCGATTATCACTGCAACATAAAGAACACGCCACCATAAATACACAATAAACGACGAGCAGCAAAACATGGAGGAATGTCGTCATCGTCATCGTCGCACATTTGCCGTTCAAAAAAAAAGATGACACACAAAAATACACGTCATTTTTTCTATAAATTTTATAAATTACGACATAATTTTTATGACACGTAAAAATACGCGTCATCTTTCTTCGTGCGTCATTTTTCTTCACGCGTCATCTTTTGCACGTCATCTATTAACAGCTTTGTAGTGGTGTGCTGCTGTTGTTCTTTGCCAGAACAGAAGACAAACAGCCTTTCTTTTTTTGCTTTCACAAGAGCTATAGCTTGGTATAGCTCTGATACCAATTGAAAGCCCAATGATCTTCAAACGAACCAAAACTGTAGCAAAATGCAAAGTGAAAAGGATGAAAAACAAAAAACCATTTGATCACAAAAAATATTGATCGACACTTTTATTAAGAAAAATTGAATATTTGAGACCTTAATCATCAACTAAACAACCCTATTTATATTAAACAAAACATATCCTACTATGACTCATTTCCTATCTTTTAGAAATTGAAAAAACTTGATAAACATCAAACTAAATAACTAGATAAACATATTAAGTAAAAGACTTTTAATTAAACTACACTCCACTCAAATAGGATCTGACTTTTACTTTTCTTATATGAATTAACTAAGATTAATTCCAACATAAATACCCAAATGTTAACTTATTTTAGACTCAATCTACATTTAGGTAACCTAATGTTAAATGTTAAAAACTCAATGAAATGAACAGTGATTCTACAAATCACGCCCCTTATCAACGGTGGGAAGGTAAACAGCTGATGGGTAATTCAATGATTACTTTTCAGTGATTATGTGGTGAGGGCAAAAATGATGCAGAGAAATTTCTACTATAATCCTGTAACTTAATTTCTAGATACTATGCAAAAAGAACGTTATTAAAGGTTTTCCTCATCGTCAAATTTCTACTTCCCTACGGTAAATCAGATGATTTGTGATAGGTAGTATTGAATGACCCCATTTAATTTGAGTGTTTTTTTATCTTTTGTTAACATGTCAAAATTAGCTTAATATTATTTTTTTCTGAGATGCAAGTGAAAGAGTAATAAAACAGCAGATGGGTAATTCAATGGTTGCTGTCGATAACAACCGTTAATGTATTCAACACTTGATCATGGTAAGGAGTATTGATGCAATGTGTTCAGAATTGAGTATTGTTGCTAATTATTATTTGCTCATGAACATGCCACTGTCTCTGAATTGTCAAAACAGATCAGTTGTCACTGGATGATGTTAATTTATGTACCTATGAATGGAATGTATCAGTCTCATATAATCTCATGTTTGATTGTTTTGATAGATAATCAATTAAATTTTCCCCTATGTTCATTATTGCAAGTTGGTGAAAATCTTAGGTACTTCAGTGAAAATATTCTTGCCTCTCTTTGATGAGCTATCATATTATTATATGCATGTGAGTAACTAGCTAATGATTGTTGTCCTTTTGTTAGAAACTTCGATGGTTTACTATAACCCAAAAAACAACGTAACGTAAGTCTGACGGCCTGGTCCTTTGGCTTGAATATCAGTGGCCTAAAGGCCTGTTTTGTTGCCGTATTTAACAAAAATGCAGCAGCCTAAATGAGCTGCTTTGCAGTCTAAATAAACCAAAAGGCAGCAATTAAGTTTTGACCTGTTATGCGGTTTAAAAAAAAGGTTTTGACCTGTTATATAATATTCTACAAGTTTCATATATCATTATATATAGACTTATTTAGCCTGACGATAAATAAACAGAAGACATATAAACAAATTGAAAAAGAATAATATAAGTAAATCAAAGGCCGAGTTTAGTAAATTAAAGTAATATATTTTTTGTTTGTTTTCATATTTGACCAGATAAGATTTCAAGAAAGAAAACTATGATGATGCGGGCGCCACCTATGTTGAAACGAACCCTGATGCTGCACAGAACAAGGAGTTTAAGAGAGCTAAGGTATTAAACTGGACCTTTTTATTATAGAGGTGGTGATGACCGTTAGGTCTAGGTGAATCCCCAACGCAGCCTCCACCAACTACCCCTATCAAACTCATTCATGATCAATACAATTACGACACGCAGAGCGTTCATGCTTTTTCTTCACGCCACCAGTTCATCGCCATCGTCGAGCATTAATCGCTAAAAAGTAGTGTTTTTTGTTCCTTATTTTTGATTGTACTATTGATATTCTTAGCCACGTTGAGCTGATATGCTAAAACAGTAAACTCATACGACAGGTTAAGATCATGTCAACATGCATTATGGTTTATTTGGCTTCATTCAAGATAGAACCAAATGAACTCCAGTTACATTTCTTGAATGATAGATTTTATGTGTATATGGTAAAAATTGTTTCTTTGATTACATGAAAAATTTTGCTCCAACTATATATGTTACTAAGGAGCATTGGAAACTCAGTTGTACAGCTACATCTACAATTACAAAGGTATATATGATAATGAAATATTTAACTTCATTGTTGAGCATATTATTCTACAATTACAAAGGTTTATACATCTGCAACAACTTTTTTCAACCCATGTTGCTTCCATTATTATGGTGTTCTTGGTCATCATATATGTAGCTTTATTCAAGGTGATGCTATTTTCGATTAGTATTTTAGAGTATTCGTATCGTTCCAAATGTACAATGGACGGGTTACCGCTAGAAGATTTTTTGGTGAAGATATGTTTTGATATATTTTTGCTATTGACTGAATATTAATCGCTTAGCAGCATGTTTAAAAGGCTTCGATTACTCGATGAATAGAAAAAGTTATAATCAAAGTATCTTAAGATAAACATCTGATTGGTAATATTGTTTAAATGCTTTGTTTTTTACTTTTAGAGGTGATGTGGCAGTGGTGACATCGTGGTACGGGTGTCTGGCTGTGGCAACAACGTAGCCGCCACGGCCAGTGGTGGTTGTACATCTTTGCTGTAGTTGCAGCCCTTGCTCCATCCGTTTAATGTAAGCCGTTCTTCAAGTGCGCAACGCTCGCTAATGTATAACACTAGTTTGTTTTCTTTTTATAAAAATAATTAGTTTCTAAGCAACAAACCTTGAGTCTGAATCTGTGTTAATGACTTCTTATTATCTGTTGGTATTATTAGATTTTTATTAAACCTTTTTTTTTATCTAAATAGTTTTGTGAGAGGGTCATGATTCGCAGATATGCCAACATAAGTTTTGTTAAAAACCCAGTTTGTTCGAAAAATAGATATTTTTTATGCAAAGGATAGTATATTGTCATATGAACTTGATTTTTGATGAAATTTATGTCAATGTCTAAAAAAGTATGTATTCAAAAAAGAATCTTAAAATTAAATATAATAATTAAGTTACGAGAAAAATTATATTTTATATAAACCTAAATATTTGAATATATATGTTTTATTAGACTACAATAAGTCAAAGATTTAATTGATAGAATTTTTATATTAAGAATAAAATATTCAAAGTTAATTGATATGTTTACACCTGACTGATTTTTTATTTTATGACATCTCATCGTCACATCACAATTTCTTATCACATCTTTCAACCAACGAAATGTAAGATTCATTTGTCATAAAGAAAAAAGCACTTATATATTGCATTATAATGAAAAGAAAGCATGAATAAGTTTCGGGTCTCCCAAAAGAACATATTTGTTTCTCAAGGTGCAACAACTTAACCAAAGGAGTATGTAATATCGAGGATGACCTAGTGCCAAAAAAGGTACCTTGAGTCAAGCTAGAAGAAAGAAGAAGATTGCTAGAATTTATAGAGAAAGATAAGAGAGCTCAAGTAGGTGATTTTTTGTGTGTTCAAGCGTATCTAGCAACAAATGTTTACCTTGGTATTTATAATGAACCTAAACTCGAAAAATCTTTCAATACTTTACTCAATAGATTATACAACTCCAAGCTGAAACATGTAAATCGAATTTAAAGTTGAAACACTCAAGTCGAATTCAAAATTAAAACACCTACATTTGAATTCAAAGTTGAAATAACAGAAGTTAAGGAACCTAGAATTGAATTCAAAGATGAAACAACCAAATCACACAACTTTATTGTTTTATTTTTTCACAAAAAAATCAAACACGAAATACTCATCATGCACTATTTTCTAAATTTCAAAATATATTAGAGGGTAGAAAGAGAGAATGTCAAACTCTCTCCTCCAAAACAAGGATGGGTTCCCACACGGGATAAACATTTGCGGGGCCAAGGTAAATATTCGGTGTTTGACCTCAATAGTCGTCACAACCTCGTTGCCTTGTGAGGTGAGTATACCACATGTAAGAATGTAAGAATTGTCTTATGGACGTAAGTTAAAGCCAAAGTACGTATTTTATAGTTTATCTTGACTTTCTATCCTTTTTTTTTCATCTCACAAATAGCTGTTGACACGAATATGATTAAAAGGTATTTTTCAAACGACAATTTGATACTTAGTATAATACAATTTATTAGGTTGTAAGGAATTAATCATATATAGAGGCATTTAAACCATTTAACCTATGGGTAACAAAATATATTTATAAAATAACTTATTTTCACATAAAAATTGAATTAATATGTAGAAAAGTTTTACACTTTTATAAGCATAATCCAATGGTTTACTTGAAACTTAGCGTGCTGCTTTTTAATACATTACATTAGTGGGTATTATAAGAAGAATTTGTCCCCAAAAGTTATGGCTAGCATGGAAACACTTATTCTTTAATTTTCCCTTTTTATTCCATCACAATTTGAATCATTATTCTTTTCGAAGGTTTTTTGGATATTCTATAAATATTCACAACCAGGAACATATAATGCTTATCTAAAAACGAATTGTAGCCATCAATCTCTTATGTTAATAACTTAATTTCTTCACGCACAAGAGGCATTGATTTGTATATTCATGTTCAGGGATGTTGGGCACAATGTTTAATAGTGGTTATAACTTTTTGCATAGTTTATGGAAATACTAATCAAACGTTTCTATGTCGTTTATATGTTGGGAACAGTTAAAATAAAAAAGGTTTTAAGCCTAAAAGGTATAAGAAAGAATCTTAACAATTAATTTTCTTAATCAATGGTTAAGATAGATTATAGGGAAAGAATTTGTTAGATGGATATTTTAGACATAATCTTTTTTGTTGACTTTTTTTTTAAGTTTTGCTATTTTTTTAGATGTACAAAAATTTTATGCATAACATCAATTATTTATAAAAATTACATTACAAAAACGAACGTTTTTATTTTTAGAATAGTACAATTTGTATATAAAAAGATGATAAACTTTTTTATGTTTTTAAGCTCATATGATTTTCGCTCGTCATAATGTCTTTCGTATAGTTCATTATGTCTTTTTATTAATTAGTTATTGTGTTTTTCTAAAATTTTGAATTCTAAAAAAGTATATGTTGAAAAAATATTGTTGTGTATTTCTAGTAGGTAACACACAATAATAAATTAATAACTTGTTAATTTAATACACTAAAAACAATGACAAAATAACATAAAATATAAAACACAATGATAAACTATGTCATTATGTTTTCTGATGTTCATTGTGTTATATTGAACGGTATGAGTTTTGAAAATACATTGGTGTAACCATATGATTGTGTATTTATAATTCTAAAACATAATAATAGACAACAACAATTTATATATTCTATAAATAAAACAATAACAAAAATAACATATTGTGTTATCTTGAAAACTATGAGTTTTAAAAAAGACATTATGAAATAACATAGTTGTACACTTTTAATTTTAAAACACAATGCTAGATAACAACAAATTTATATAATCTATAAATAACAATAACAAAAATAACACATTGTGTTATCTTGAACGTTATAAGTTTTAAAAAATATATTTGTGTGATAACATCATTGTATATTTCTAATTTAAAACACAAAGATAGACAGCAAGTTTATATAATCAATAAAAACAATTACAAAAATAACACAAAATGATCTAAAACGTAAAAAACACAATGAATAATACATATAACAAATGATGAAAATTATATGACTTATTGACCTAATATTTGATATAATGAATGTATTAGACACAGCAAGCTGACGTATTTGACATAATGATCAAAATATCATCATTTTTAAAATAATAGAAGGATATGTGTCAATCTCATAATCATTCTTAGTCTTTTGATTAAATACATTTTTTACTATAACCTTAGATATTTTAAAAATAAAAAACAACAATATTACTCATAAACAATGCCCTTGCTAATATTTTCCCACTTAAAGATTTAGTTATATTTAACAATACTCTTGCTAATATTTTGCCATGTAAAGCGTTAGATATAAGTTTTTAGGATATGAAATACACAATTTAAGGCAGCTTAGTGACATAAGCCATCCCTAGTTATCCTGCTCACCTGGGTTTAAGTCCCCATCACATACATGCATCATAACTTTGTAACTCTTCATATACTTAACTCTTCATATACTTAAGTCACATCAGGTTACTCTTGTATCAATGTAAGAGCCTATAAGAGGTTTTATATTTATCTCAATATGGAATTCATCTCCCTTTCTCTTATTTTTCTCTCTATACCTTGGCTATTTATGTCAAGACTAAAAATGTAGCATTCCCATCATGCTTCCTATCATTGAGATGCTACAATAACCAAACAAATTCTAATGAACTCAACTAGAATTTATAGCTTATATCTTTAATATTAAAGGTGAATGCATTGTAGAATAATATATACAAAAACGTAGACCGATTTTACTAACCTCCGGGCAATTTGGAACCTAGTCCTCGTGCACTTCAAGAATGATCATCTTGTTGCTCCTTACAATACAATGTGTTGTCCAGCTCATTATCACAGAAAGCTGATGTATGTCTATTTGATTGGATATAGTAATTATTTATTATAAGCTATTGTTTTAGTATAGGTCCATCATATCCAACCTAGTTCCCTATAACCAACCAGTGACTCTGATACCAACCTATCACACTCCCAACCACGGTGACTTCCTGCTGAGAGTGATTGTCATGGTATCGCCATCATTGATCGGCCACTATATTAATTTTAAAGTCATACATTGCAAATCAAACTCAATAGTTACTTAATAGATTTACATACCAAATACAGAAGCATAAATTGTTAAATGTACTTGTATTCCAAAACACATGATCGTAAATTAGTTAATGTCCCAAAATGATGAAGTCTCTAAATGACGCATGACATGTGCAAGTTGTCATGATGCAACTAATTACCTAAGAAAACATGCAAGAAAACGGGTCGATAACAATGTTGGTGAGTTCACATATTTATATGTAATATTAAGTGAGTGTAATGGACCACAATATTTTCCCATGATTTGATTGTTATACATACAATGCTACAATATTATTGTAAGCATACCAAAACCGAAGCTAATTGTTTTATAGGCCCCACCCCATGCCTATTTTATCATAGGGACGATTAGGCTAATAATACATCTGATTAGACCTCCAATCAAACTCGTATGGGGGTTGTCAAACGTGATAGTACTATCCATGATTACCTCACTTAAGGAATGAAATTACCAGTCCGATTGAGTGGGGCCTTAATGCAATATACAAACCACTTATGTAACATGTAAATCTACAGTGAGTACTTGTGTTTAATGAAAATAGTAAACGGTGCATGTAACTCCTCCAAAAGAAAATAAGTAAAATGGGGTCGTGAAACTCACCTGATATGTGAGTGTCGAGTATGCAAATACCTAAAGTCTAAAGGTAAGCTCAACATACTCATGCCCCAAAATGTATTAAGGACACCTTAAGTTCTATACAATGTTTCAAATGTGAGTTGTTCATGTAACCGTTTCATCCAACTTATCTTTGTTATGAAAAGTTCGTTTGACACGATGACCCGTTGGTGATTTGTGTTTCGTTTACCCAAAAATATATAGTTAAATGAAATAATATAAGTCATGTTCTCCGCCAAGTGTGTCCACGAATACTTGTAACTTAGTATCAACTTAGGGTACAGTTTGTAAAATAATATATCTTGACTCGACTTGAGTCGTAACTCGTTACGAACGGTAAAATAATATCTTTGTGATCATTTTGGGCTTTGAAGTGGAGGGTATGGGATCCGAAGTTGAGGGTGTAGCCATGATGTCATCCTGAGGCTTAGTGACCTCTAACATATGAGCAAAGAGATTAGTTACTTAGCCTGAAAATAATTTTGATGTGCCTTGAACTTTGTAAAAATGGCTTTGTTTAAAGAAGCCAAGTCATACACATCTCTTTCGAGATTTAACTTGTTACTCAAATCCCCATTTAAAATTAGTTGAATAAACCGTAGATACACAAGAAACTTGCCCCTGCTAAGTCTAATGGAGCTTGTTCCCATCCTCCTGATTTATTTGAAAGACAATATAGAAAGATATGAAAAATATTCTCCAGTTATGATATACCATTGATTTGGAGAATGTTGAAGTCGGAAGAGTTCCTTCATATCCCATGTCTTTAAAGTGGCACTCACCACCTCTTTGGAGAAAGAGGTTTCTCCATTAGCATTATTGAGTCTAAGGTGAGAGCGAATCTTGGCAGGAGAGATAGTGATGTTGTGTCCTTGTACGGCAGCCATAAGGACTTTGAGCTCATGTTCTCTGTTGATGGAACATGTATTCTAGAATTGTTGAATGTGCGAGGCACATATCACTGGTTCGATTGAAATGGCGAAAGCATAGTTATTATTGCACAAAAATTTCAATACATGATCATATACCGAATCACCAATGTGTTCAAGTGTGCAACAATGTTATGATTGTGTTTATACTCTAGGTTTTGAGCGGCCATTTGGAAAGGTTTTGATTTCAAAGTAGGGTTTAAGAGAGATGTAGATGAGAGATGAATATAGAAGATAACAACCGGTGGAAGGGGAGTCGATTTACAGTTACAAGGTAATATAAAATAGTATAATTTTGAAAATATTACCACCGTATTTATAATTTCGATGGTTCTGTGATGATGGAACAACCTTTCAGAGAAAAGTACGGCTCCACTACATATCAAAAGATAGATGTGGGCCCTACCTGATCTTTTCGATTAAAGTGATGAAATTCACTTATCTGTTGAAAATTAAAATTCGGTTGATACATAGATGAGTTGTCGAGAAAAAAAGTTTTCATAATTTTTACCAATTAACATTTCAAAACAATGTTGAATAGATTATAAATTATTCAAAGTTCGTCATCCTAATAGCATATATATAAGATATTTAAACCTTGTTTCATCAAATGCATTTGTGAAAAGATTCGCATATTGTTCATTTGTATGAACTTTGACTAATTTAATAATCTTGTTCATTTAAACCTTGTTTCATCAAATGCATTTGTGAAATGATACCTGATATCGATGTGTTTAGTCTTTGAATGTTGAATATGGTTGTTGGTGATTGAGATGGCACTGTTGTTGTCAATATGGATGGGGGTATTCATGAAGGTTACCCCATAATCTTTGATTTGAGTTTGAATCCATCGTACCTGAGCATAGTAACTAGAAGCAATTATGTATTCTACTTTGGAAGTTGATGTAGACACATGGGCTTACTTCTTGTATTGCTATGAAACCAATCTTCCCACTAGAAATTGACATCCTCCTGACTTGGATTTCTTGTTAATGTTACATCCTCCATAGTCACTATCCTTATATCCATAGAGATTAAAATCAGCACTCTTAGGGTATCATAGTCCTAACTTAGGTTCCCTTCTAAGATACTTTAGAATACTCTTGGCAGAAATCAAGTGTGATATTTGTGGTGCAGCTTGAAATCTTGAGCAGAGACATGTGGTAAACATAATATCTGGTCTACCAGATGTGAGGTACATGAGATATCCAATGATGGCTCGATACTATTACTGATCTATTACTTCATCTTCAAGATCAGGAGTTAAGGAACATGCCCTGGACATTGGTGTTTTTATAGCTTTAGCATCAGTAGCTTAAAATCTCACTAAGATGTCCTAACCTACTTAGATTGATTTATGAATATGCAATCAGGAGTTTGTTTAACCTGAATCCCTAGGAAGAAAAGTGAGTTCTCGTATTAAGCACATTTCAAACTTTAACTTCATGAGCTTCTCAAAGTCTTTGCAAAATCTCTCATCTGTAGAGCCAAATATGATGTCATTCACATATACTTGCACCAACATAATATCCATTTCAACTTTTTTACGAAGAGAGTTTTGTCTATGGAACCCCTAGTGTATCCCTTCTTTAGGAGAAAGGTAGAGAGTGTCTCATACCATTTACCTGGAGCTTGATGAAGCCCATATAGAGCTTTAACAAGTTTGCACACATAATTTGGATACTTTGGATCTTCAAAGTCAGGTGGTTGATAGACGTATACTTCCTCATCTATCTCTCCATAAAGAAATGCACTCTTAACATCCATCTGAAACATTTTGAAGTTTCTTGAGGCCGTAAAAGCAAGAAAAATTCTTATTGCCTCAAGTCTTACCACTGGAGCAAAAACTTCATCATAATCAATCCTTTCCTCTTGTATGTACCCTTGTACCACAAGTCTTGATTTGTTCTTGATAACAACTCCCTATCATCTTTCTTTTTCCTAAACACCCATTTGGTTCCTATAGTAGTGTCCCCCTGTTGTCCTTCTTTTTCCTAAACATAGTTTCCAAACCTACTATACCTCAAACTGAAGAAGCTCTTCCTACATAGCTTCTACCCAGCTATTCTCTCTTAGCACTTCATCAGCTTTCTTTGGTTCCAGTTGAAACAAGAAGTATGAGAACAAACAAAATGTTTGCCTCATAACAATTACTTTTTCTTTTAACATCAGCATAACATTGCCAATGATATTTTCAACTGGATGCTCTTTATGAATTATTAGTCTTGGGATCACTTGAAGTTGTTAAGATAGATCCAAATTTGTGAAATATGTTTCAGGTGGCTTAGTAGATGGACCAGTGGTAGTGGTTGGATCACCTACTGAATTGACTCCTTTTTCGGTAGTTTTCGCTTTTGTTTCCCTAACAGTAGATTGCCTACTACCATAATGTTCATTCATATGATACTTCTCATTTGATGTATCATCATGATCAATTGATGGTTGATTCATCACATTTATGCTACTTGCATGCACATTTGCTGACTACAACTGGATGGAATTAGCAGTTGATCTTCTTTGATTAAAACCAAGTGGAAGATCAACTCTGTAATCTTCATCACTTGTTTGTGTGCCTGCTGATCTCTTAATTGAATCTCCTGAAACATTCTCAAGTAAATGGTTAAAAGCATTTGCGAATTCATTTAGATCAAACATCCAACTTAGGGTACTGCCTACACTATTTGAGGAGTTTTCGTTAAATATTATATTTTCAGATTCCGCAATACTATGGTTAACTCTACTATATACTCTATAAGCCTTAGCTTGTGATGAGTATCCTACAAAGAACCCATCTACTAATTTTTTTAGCAAATTTGAATAGATGATCTTTGGTATTAAGTAGAGTGCATGGACATCCAAAAGGTCTTAAGAACCCTATGAATGGTCTTCTCATTTTCCATAATTCATAAGAGGTTTTCTCATGTGTCTTGACTATTAACACTTTGTTTTGAACATAGCACGTAGTGCTGATTATTTCAGCCCAAAATGTTATATGAAGTTTGGAATCAGACAACATGGTCCTTATAGCTTCAATAAATTTCCTATTTCTCCTTTTAACAACTTTATTTTACTGAGGAGTCATAGGACATTATATTGTCTTGTAATGCATTTGGATTCACAAAGGAATCAATAGTGGTTTTAAACTTTGTTGTCACACCCTCAAATCCACGTGCGGGGTTTTACCGCGAGGCGTGTGACATACCAGGATCTCAGTCATTAGTTACTCAGAACGACTCCATATGAACAAACAAACAAAATCAAAGTTTAACTTTAAAATATGCGGAAGCGTTTAATAAACCAGAAAGACCAAAGTAAAGCAATATAATGTAAAATGCGCAAACACACGCGCCCAAAGTAATACCAACAAATACTTAAATGATTATAAACCAAACCAAAACAAAGTTCAATCGTGATGACAACTACAATGATGTTGACCTGTACACGTGCTCCTAGGCAATGGTAACCTCAACCTGAGAATAGCATACTAAAGAGTCAACACAATGGTTGGTGAGTTCAAGAGTTTGCGTTTATCATAAACAATAACATTTTCATAACATAAGAAGTGCATTGAAATATATAGCTAGTCTATATTCACAAGTAATAACCATAGTGATTTCGCGATCGAAGCTGACTGTGTTGTGTTTGTTGCCTCCCGTCACGACTTACCAGGTCGTGACGATATTTGTGTGTAGGACAATATTGCACCCGTTTGACCTCGAGTCGCACAGGTGGGGCTCGTCAGACCCAGTAGTACTACCCAAGATTTCCCGCTAGTTACCATTATTAACGATCCGAAAGTGTGAGGACTTTCAAGGTATTAAGCACTATGTTAAAACATACACAGCTTATAATAATAAAATAGCGTTTGAGTACAAGTATGCTACCTCCCCCAAGAAGAAGGTTTATAAAAATAGAGGGGCATGAACTCACCTGGTGTGTAAAGATAATGACTAAAGAGAACTGGTGATAGGTGCAAAGACAACCCTTCAAAGGTTACCTAGAACATGAGAGTACATAAGTACGTGTACACAGAATCATATTGAAACCCTAAGTGCTTTACAAACCAAAGAACTCAAAGTTTTAGAAGACAAGACACATTTGACCCGTTTGACCTGTTGGTGACATTATAGATGAAATTTCATTCAAACAAGCATAACAGCCTATCACACATGATTAACATACAAACTGATTACATATAACACTTCATTAACCACATGTACTAATTAGATTATCATACAGCCAGATATCATACAAGTCATGCGAATCTCAAACTATTATCATGCTCATAACATCTATAACACAAATAATACACCATACAAGGATCAAATCACGCATCACATGCCATGTGAAGCCACTCACGACTTCATACCCTAAACCCTGCCAATCCTACTAAGTAGGGGCCTCAGATTCGCACGTGTGTATGATGATCATTAACATACCAATTAACATAACTCATATCATCCAAAATGTTCATTCATGATCAACTATCAATCAATAATAGTCTTAACTTACCCATATGACTCATAACCATGATTTTTCACAAACAGACCAAAACAGGTAACTAATCAACTAAACATCCATACAATCTAAACAACACATTCAACCATATTAGAAATCATCCATGAACATACTAGCATGATCCTAATGTCCCAAACATGTTCAAATCATCACATTTAAGAATTTGCACAATTAAAGCTTCCCTTTTGGGAAAGCACATCCCAACTTCATCAAACTCACACTACATTCATGAATTTACCATTTGCATACCAATTCAAGCTCATGACAATAACTAAACATGATCAACAACATCTAACCATCATGTTACATCAACTTTCATACCCAAAAGTTTCCACTTTTGGCAAGGTATGAACTACAACATTCAATCCAAGGTTTCTAACATTCATATCAACCATCTAGCATCTAGTCATCATCGTAAGCATATCCATAACACCAATTCATCATCCCATCATCAATTCATGCAAAATAAAGTTACTATTCTTAGTAACCAATGACCAATCCATCAAAATCCTAACTTTCTTGCACAATCGACGTTAACTAGCATATATACAATCCAACTAACATATTAACATCAACAAACAACCAACAACTAACATCCAATTTCAGATTTTCGAATTAGGGTTTCGGCCCTAACATAGATCCCATAAGAACTTGTAAAAATTCAACCTTTATTGCATACTTGACGTTAATTAACATGTAATCTACCTAACAAACACATTAACAACAACAAACAAGCATCAATCGGCCACCAAATCACCAAAATCGAACCCTACCATTCGGCCATATTCAAATACATGAAAAAAACACCAAAAACTAACCTTTAACCGTGTAATGGTTTGTATTTGATGCTTGCTAACTTGTTGTAATGCTTGAACCCAATCAAATCGATGCTAAATTGGATGATCTTGGCCGAAATCGCAAATGGAGAGGGAGAGGGAGGTCGCGGCCGATTATGGGGCTTTAGGGTTAGGAGTTTTGATTTTGTTTAATTATTTTGTGATAATTACCCTTTTAGCCCTTTTAATTTGTATTTTATAAAAATTAAGCTTTCAAATACTCTTTTAAAATGTTTTTAACTAACATAATAAACATATGAACTAATAATAACAATTATAAGCATTATCTTTACAAGTTACCAAGTTCACACATTAAATACACACGTTTCCACGTTACGTGATAAAGTTCACAATTAATATTTAGGTCGCATAAGCACAACTAATAACCAACATTATTAGTTGAATAATTATCTGTTTATCATTATTAATTATTATTAAGTCACCAACGTTCAACGACAACTAGTGTGTGTTCACGACATGTGTATGCAAGACTTAACGGAACTAACGGAGTTTGGTAACGGAAAATTACCAGATGTCACATTTGTACCCTGATCACACCTTATTACTTTTATCTTTGATCAATTTGATTCTCAACTTTAATAACAAATGATTTTATTATTTCAGTAGTTTCATCTTTAGTTTCTAAAAAAACCCAAATAAACCTTATAAAATCATTTATTATAACCAAGAAATAAGATTTTCTTCCCAAACTCTTTACACCTGTTGGACCAAACAAGTCCATATATAACAAATGTAAAGGAGTAATGACTGAATATAATTCTTTGGACTTATGAGAAGATCTGTGTTGCTTTCCCTTTTGACAAGCAACACAGTGATCAACAAATGCAAACTCTTTGTTTGACAGTCTTGCGACTAACCCATTTTGAACTAATTTATTCATGTCTTGAGGTTTACATGTGCCAATCTTCTGTGCCAAAGTGAGGATTCATTTATTGAAGCTTTTGAAATGAAGCATGACACATTTCCTCAAGGTGATGCATTCCGTATGTTCAGCATGTACATATTGTCTTTTCTAGGGGCTCTTAAAAGTATATTATCATTTGGAATAACAAAACCATAAGATAGAACAATACATTTATGCTGTGTAAAAAGAGTGTTGTGCTTTTGACCACAAAGCTGAGACATACTCAGCAGATTGTAGTTCAACTCTTTCACATAATTCATCTTGTTAAAGCTTACCTTTCCATTACTGATTGTGCCTTTAACAGTATGTATCCTCCTCTTGAATCACTTCCAAAGGCAACAGATCCTCCTCATATGGTTCAAGATTCTACAGGCATGATTTATCACCTGTCATGTGCCGAGAGAATCCGCTATCCACAAACCATAGGTTATCTTTGGTCTGCGGATGTTCATGCACATAAACAATTTTATTAGAGATGAAGCAGGACCCAAGCCTGTTGAGTCATGAATCTTCAGATTTCAGCATATGAACTTCATTCTTAAGTGCTGAATGTTTGATTTTGGGTTTTGGATCATCTTGACTTTTATCAAGATCAGTAGATGTCTTTGTTCTCTGTAATTTCTTTTCTTTTGTAGTTTTGAAAATGTTGGATGCTTTGACATCACCCTTCTTTTGATGACCTTCTAAATCTTTTGGAGGTGATGAGGCTTTCTTAGAAGTCGTCTTCTTGAGGGTTGTAGCTGCTGATTTGTTTGACAAACTCTTCAGAAGTGCTGAATTTTTCTTCTGATCAGCACTTAGGTTTTTTGGTTTCCGAACAACTTTGGAAATACCATATCTTTTTTTTGGTGGTTGATCAGCAACTACAGACCTCTTTGAAGATCCTGATCTGTTGAGGTGGTTAGTGGATTGGGCTAAAGGATTGTATTGACAAACTTTAGCAAAATGATTATCTTCACCACACATCAAATAGATAATCTTAATCTTGTTCTTCCTTTTGGCTGACTCAATCTTTCTTTCTGGTTCTATCAGCTCTTTCTTCATCTCCTCTTTCCTTGCTTCTTTTAATTAGCTCGTGGTCGATGAAATCCCCAAGTGTCACCTTCTTCTCTAGAGAATTCATCAGCTGATTTTCTTCCTCCTTTTGCATCTTCGCACAGACACACTCCTCTTGAGTTTGTAATCAACATGTGGGGTAAGATTAATCTTTTTCCCCGGAACTTCTTGTTGTGAATCTTCACTACTTCATGAGTATATTTTTGAACATAAGGTTGTAGTCTCTCTTTTAAAGCAACAGATGTTCCTACACAACAATTTCTGTCATGTGTTCTCTTGTTACAACTGTGCTTTAGTTGAGATTTTAGTCTGATGAAGAAGCTGACCCATTTGTTCGGTTGTTGTTTTCGGAAGATGAGTTTTCTTTGACAAACTCCACCTCACGTGATTCTACAGCATTGTACCCTAAGCCTGTCTTTGTTTGATAAAGCTTTTGGGAGTTCTCAGTGAAGACAAGCAACTTCTCAAACTTATCAATTTGAACATTGTATTTGTCGGCATGGAAATCTCTAATCCCTCTGTAATCTAATGAATTACCATAGACAATATTATTGGTTACTCGTTATAGATCTTTGTTAAAATATAATAGAAATCCCCAATCCCTCTTCCCACTTGTTGTAAACAACTTAGTTGTCCATACAGAAAACCGTATCATTAGACTTGTCTATGATAGCATGAATAGAAACATGATGTATTTATTTGTATAAGTAATAAGTTGTCACATATACACAATGAAGCATACATTTAATGATTAGATTTAAAAGAAAAAGAAAGAAATACCTAAAGACATATTTATCGGTCATATTATGCAAGCTTTCTACATTTGTATCTTGGAGGCCAACATTCCATGGCTCATCTGCATACAACTACAAGAAACACAAATGGGTCAAAACTAGTTGCTTCTATTGCATATCAAAACTGGTTGCTCATTTTCTCCTAGTGTGTATCACAATGGGTTGAGTTGGCCCGTTGTAATTTTTATATTATTTTGTTCTTGTAATTTTTATATTATTTTGTTCATTTTTTAAAAATATTTATGATTACATCATGTTATTGCAGTACTAATCTAACGCTTTAACTAAAAGTTATTTAGAAAGCGTATGCATTTAAAATACATTTTGGGTATCTTTCAACCCATTTGATCATTTGAAGTAAATCATAATCCAAATCAACCTCTAAGGTGATACATAGAAATAGTATCAACCAAATTAGAAAAAAAATTCACAACTTATGACATGAAGATTATAGTAAAGCTGCATAAAATAACTCATGAAAGTTTATACGAGAAAGTTAACAAATTTCTCTTCGCTTATGTTTTTGAAAAATTAAGCAACTTAGTTTTAATTGTGAAGTTTTAACCAACACCTTCATAGTTTTTAATTCTTTTTATGAGGGAACTTTTGAAGTGTGCACTTCATAAAAGACGTGAAGCATAATCAAGCAAAGGAAAACGAGTGCAAAATACATGTTAGGTGTATAATATGGTGAGGGGTCGTATAACAGCCACCCTAGTCTAGAAATTAGCGTACAATGCTCCATATAAAGAATTTTTTGGCATCTGAAGTTTAGCATGTTGAATAATACGCTCCACCTGACATATTATACACCCAATCAGCAATTAAATGCGGTTGTAGACTAAATTGCATGATTCTTATCGGGTTAATTCAAGATTTTAGACATTACTAACCATCATGGACGTCTAGGAAGAGAAGAGAATGAAGAAGATTGTGTGACAAATCATTTCTACATTAAATCTCTTGCAATGACTTCTTGAAATCACATGTTTTGACATCATCATGAGTATGCTTGGCTAGATCACCCGTGATCACAACCAGTGTCGCGCTTGTGTGCCATTTTGTTCAACCCGATTTCTTAGCTAAGTTAGACATGAAACCACTTGTGTTTGTTGGATTATTTGTTGAACTATGTGTTGTCACGTGATTGACTTTTGTTTTTAATGTTGGAAGACATGTTATCTAAGATAACTTCATATATGTAAACCTTATCGGTTACCCAATTGTTAAATGATTAGTCATATATGATATTGTGTTACGTTAGTGTGTTGATAAATGCTTGTGATGTGTAGTCTAGCCTTATTGGTTTCCCAACTGATAAATTATTTACTTGTTCAATTTGGAGTCTAATCATACGTCCTTCATTCATTAAGTTAATCATAGTTATGTCTATGTAACCTTCTAGCTTATTTAAGTAATTGACTTATTAACTTGTATTAAACATGAATATGCTTATGTTATTTTTGTTGTTGAATGATTTAAGTAAATTATGTGATTATTCCAAGTACTTGTGTCTAAAAGCATATTGACTTGGATCACTATATCTATCTCTAATTTATTGGTTCTCCAATGTTAAATGACTATATATATGATTGTAGGTTATGTTAATATGTTCTTTGATCTCATCCATTAAATACTTATTTTAATCAAACTACATTTATGTAGCTTTCTAGTATAGTAAATTAAATGAAGACACATATTGTGCTATCAAATTCGAACTCGAATGTGATTATTTTTTTCTTATCTTGTATTTTAGCATGTAGTTTGTTCATCTTTATTATTGCAGGTGTAAGTTAGGTTAAACTTATTTAATTCAAAATCAAACACTGCTTGTGTTTTAGTTTATTGCAATCAAACAAAACGGGTAATACGGACTACGTTTCAAGTGGATACAATACTCTACTTACCATACCTATCTAGGTTAATTTGGTGTTTGATTATATTGACTACGGTTGATCAATACCGTCAATGAAAATGATTTATACAATTCTTTATAGGTTCTTTTAATATAACTTTTATAGAGCTATTAAAATGTTCATATACAAATTAGGTATCACACCTTGAGATACTTTTGTAGCAACAAAACTCAAATAAGAATTTTTATAAACTTCGTTGTCAAGAATCCATCCAACAAATAACGCAAACAAAACCATAAGCTCTAAAGTTTAATATATTTACAAATGACGAAATGTAGGTTTTCCTAATGCCTGAATCAAGTTTAGAATTTTTTTGCCATTATGTTTTTAGCGATTGAGACACAACGTTCGTTGCATTTTCTCGAAGTGTGTGTGTGTATATGTATATATATCTTATTCATTAGTTTGGACAATTGGTCTTTTGAACCTTCTATTGGAGAACTCTGATTCAATATTATTATCAATATTATATTTCAAGATTTTTCTGTTTATCTAAACTTTGATCTTGAAGTGTGAAAAATAAGAGATTTAATAAAGACTTAATTTGTTTCTGCGACTAGTAAAGACTTAATTTGGTTTAAGTGCTTTAATTTTACCATGACTATAATGAAGATAATTTTCTGTAATCTAATGTTCTCACATGTATTATGATCTTGAACTTATTAATTATTACATAGATATGTGATTCCCATGACCAAGGTTACTTAGTGGGGAAAGAAGATGGTGGTAGCCAATAGATAACTTGATTAATTTAACTTTTAAATACTTTTATAGGGCTATTAACATGCTCATAAATTCAGGCAACACGCTTTGAGATACATTTAGAACAAACAAAACTTGAATGAGAATTTTTATAAACTTCATCGTTAAGAACCCTACAAATGAGACAAATAAAACCATACACTCTAAAATATCATGTATCTACAACATGATGAAATGTAGGTTTCCAAGATCCTTGAATCAAGTTTGGCTAGTGTTTCAAATTCAATGTTAAAATTCCAGCTTCAAGCGTTCTGCAGCTCATAATCATATTACGGCGATTTACTTTCACCATTACATTTCGTGATTAAGCAGACATATCTTTACCTTTTTCTAGTTAGTATAAATATCTTTTTCTTATTTATTTAAACAGTTTGACTGTTGAACAATTCATTGTCACTAAAGTTAATACTATGATACTATCTAAATTTGTATATGTATATCATGTTATTTTAATACTTTGTTACCTGAGCATGCCCCTACCATTGAGGGTGATCTAGACATGATAATACGCCAACAATGTCGTGGCACCATGCATGACCGTGAGTTGAGATCATACATCTCCATATCTGCTACTCAATTAATAATATTCTAGAAAGACGTATGGACCGATGATAATATATATTTTTTGGATTCTCAATTATGGAAGATGGATGTTTATGTATGCGAAAACACCATCTCACTTGATGAATACATGAGAGTAGCTTTCCCGTATATCACCCTCGTTGTTTATATGTTTTGTTTCTGATTTGATTCTGTGTACTTATCATGAATACTATTGATGTTTTATTTTTACATGTGTGTATCAATATCTTAATATCATCCGACATACGATTAGATCCGTTAGTTCTGCTTACGTATGATATACTTTTAACTATATATTTGTTTGCATTAGTTACATTCGTCATACTTTCACTTTTATCTGACAGTTCTGTTATACTTGAGCAAATTTTATAATGAGTAAGTCAATACTAGAGAATGAAATATTCTCTATCAGTGAGTTAACACTAGAGAAAGTTTAGTACAATCAAAAGATTATGAAGCCACTAGAGGATATTATTATTATTCTTATTATTATAGTTATCCATTTCTTATCTCCATGATTCCATCCACCACCAAATAACCAAGACTATGACAGGACTCATGGCATAATCTCTTTTTATTCTTATATCCCCCTTCCCCTCATATAAATACTCCATCACCCCCTACATTTGATCACAAACCCCCAAACCCTTAAACCCCTGTTCATCAGTAGGGTTTCATCATCACTCTCAAAACACCACTATTTCAAGTTGTCTTTACCATTACACAAATCAACACCTCAAATGGATGCTTATGCTCTTCATCTAGCGATGGCGGCACTCGTCGGAGCCTCATTCGTCGCCGTATCGGCCTACTACATGCACCGGAAAACCCTAGATCAGTTGCTGGAGTTTGCGAAGATTGTTGAGAAGGAGAGGGCGGATGGTGGAGCTGATTGTGAGGATGATTTGAATCTGCATTACGGAAAGTGTAATGGTGAGGACAAGCGTCGGTATAAGAGGATGAAGGGAGGGGGTGATCGCCGGTCGTCGACGTCGGTGCCGGACGTCACGGCGGTGCACGGTGGTGGTGCTGTTGCGGATGTTATTCCGGCTGGGTTGCCTAGGCTCCGTACGCTTCCTGAAGGTAATGAAATGTGGGAGATTTTGATTGATTAGTAGTTGGTTGTTCTTTTGATTGGAGTATAATTGAAGGATCAATTTGGTTTTTTTTTGTAATTGGATCGTTATGTTCTGATTGTTGCAGGCATTGGCCCAGTGTATGGTTGTATGTAATCTTTTATATAGATTACCGTTTACCTATGTTCTGCAGCTTAGCATGTTGTTATTGAACTTGAAATAGGGATTGTTATAGGCATCATGTAGTAATGGCTTACTGGACTTATATCTAGGGCCATATGTGTGTTTAGTTTGCTGTAACAGTCCCATCATCCACCACTTAAACTCGAATCAGAATATCTACTGTCTGCCATGGATCACTGTAAAGTGTGGTTCTTTTGTATTCATCGTTCTATTGCATGATATTTTGTTATCATGTTCAGGTGCACATTTGTCTGTCTAATTCTGGAGATATCATATGCTATAGTCTTATTTTTATTATAGCTTTGAGCATACTTGATTCTTGATATAGCTTGAGTTTGCTAATATTATTGTAGAGAAATCTGAGTGTGGAACAACCAAGAGAACAGGACATTTACGTAGACCAACATCTCCAAAGTCTCCAATTGCAAGTGCAAGTGCTCTTGAAAGCGGAGAAGGATCTGAAGAAGATGCTGACGTGACCGAGAAAGCTAATCTAGACACATCGTACCTTCACACCAATGGAATAGATGTAAGCTTTTGATACACTGTTAGATTTGTTTGTGTTTTGTTTGAGAACCAAGCATTTGTTTTAATCTGCTTGACATTTGTTTAAAATCAGGGGTGCACAAGCTTAAATTTACCAGAGCATGTCATTCCAAATGGAGAGCAGTTACCTATAGCTGCATCTAGCATGATCCGATCACATAGTGTATCTGGAGACCTGCATGGTGTTCAACCCGATCCTGTAGCTGCTGATATTCTTAGAAAAGAACCAGAGCACGAAACTTTTGTACGCCTGAAAATTACTCCATCTGGTAATCATGTCTAATTTGAAATTCATCTGTGCTAATACTCACGTTTGCCAAAGATCCATTTTTTAGTTTATTGTTTTAAATTTAAACCTATTTGCTATTAAAAAGTTTCACTTTTTCCAACTTCCCTTATTGCAGAAACACCATCTGCTGATGAAGCAGAGGTCTACAGAGCCTTACAAGTTTGTCTTGAAATGCGAAAAAGCTATGTGTTTAGAGAAAGCATTGCTCCGTGGGAGCAAGAAGTTATATCTGATCCTAGCACTCCAAAACGTAACCCTAATCCTTTTGAGTATACCCCTGAGACAAAATCCAATGTGAGTTAGCTCTTGGAAGCTTATTTTTTACGTACTTACTGTTAATCCATGTTGAGTTTCTTAATATTTAATTGCTTGCAGCATTATTTCCAAATGGAGGATGGAGTGGTTCATGTTTATGCACACAAAGATTGTAAGACGCAATAATTTTTTGGTGTGATGCTTTTGTGTTAAATGTGAGCTGAGTTGATTGGGAATTTTTCCTTGCATGTATTTTTTGCCATTTCAGCAAAAGAGAAGCTTTTTCCAGTTGCTGACGCAACAACATTTTTCACTGACCTGCATCACATTCTTAAGATAATAGCTGCTGGCAATACAAGAACTGTATGTCATCATCGGCTTGGTCTCTTGGAACAGGTAGATACTCTTGTCTTGAATTTCTTTTTTACTGACTCACTGTAGTTTAAGTTTTTGATGAGCTTACTTTAATTTTTATCAAGAAATTCAACCTCCATTTGATGCTAAATGCCGACAAAGAATTCCTAGCTCAGAAAAGTGCACCGCACCGTGACTTTTATAATGTCCGTAAAGTCGACACTCATGTTCATCACTCTGCATGCATGAATCAGAAGCATCTTTTAAGGTTCATAAAGTCCAAGTTAAGGAAAGAACCTGACGAGGTAATGCTTTTAATTTCTTTCTGATTATGTAAAGTGATGTAATCGAAACATTTTCGCTAACTTGTGTATCATGTTTAAATAAGTCTGCGGGCTGTTAATTTATCTTTTTCCTGTTTTTTCAGGTTGTAATATTTCGTGACGGTACATATCTGACTTTAAAAGAGGTTTTTGAAAGCTTGGATTTAACTGGGTAACCTAATTATTTATTTATTTTCTTTTACTTTTTTTGAATATACTATCTTGCTTTGGTGACAAGTTGACAAATAGCTGATGAAGTTGTTCATGCAGGTATGACCTGAATGTTGATTTATTAGATGTGCATGCCGACAAGAGCACTTTTCATCGTTTTGATAAATTCAATCTGAAGTACAATCCCTGTGGTCAGAGTAGGCTACGGGAGATTTTCTTAAAACAAGATAATCTGATTCAGGGTAATCTTTACTAACTTAAATTTGAATGGGTGTGTGCCTTATGTATTAACTATTGACTCATCACTCATGCTTACTATTTTTTCAGGTCGTTTCCTTGCTGAGCTGACAAAACAAGTGTTTGCAGATCTTGATGCAAGTAAATATCAAGTGAGTTTTGACATGATCTTTGAGAAAAAAAGGTTCTGAAACATTTAACGGGTCTGCGTATGAGGATGATTCTGTCGTTATTGCATGTTATTTCATTCCTTTTCTGTTTAAATTTTGTTTTTCTTTCATTTCTAAAAGATACAATGGTGCTAATGCAATAACACAGTCGTTTCCTTACATGCTAAGTTTATTGACAAAGCTGGCACATCTTTTTATCATGCTACAAAGTGATTGATATCTTAACCTATATTCCTTAATAGATGGCTGAGTACAGAATATCTATATATGGAAGGAAGCAAAGTGAGTGGGACAATTTGGCAAGTTGGATCGTGAACAATGAATTGTACAGTGAGAATGTCGTCTGGTTGATTCAGGTACTTAAGTTTAACCATTCCTGTTAGTTATGAGATATACATTGATGATTTACTTTCGTACAAATATCACTGTGTTGACTTGTCAACCAATATTACTGAATTGACTTGTCAACTTCTTAGCTTCCCCGGCTTTACAATGTATACAAGGAAATGGGCATAGTGACATCTTTTCAGACCATTCTGGATAATGTATTCCTACCTCTTTTTGAAGTTACAGTGGACCCAGAGTCACATCCTCAGTTGCATGTTTTCTTAAAACAGGTATGAATCATGTGTAAAACATGGCTTGCATACTTTTTATAACTTCTTTTCTTAAAAACCTTTTTCAGATGTTAATATTGCAATTTGATATATAATCACAGGTAGTGGGATTGGATTTGGTGGATGATGAAAGCAAGCCAGAAAGGCGGCCTACCAAGCACATGCCAACACCTGCCCAATGGACAAATATATTCAATCCCGCCTTCTCATACTATGTTTATTATTGTTATGCAAATCTCTATACTCTAAATAAGGTGAGGTACTCATTAAATCAACTTTTTATAATCATGCATACACGTGTTAATAATCCTCGGGTTTGTTTCAGCTTCGTGAATCAAGGGGCATGACAACCATCAGATTCCGACCTCATTGTGGGGAGGTATTATAGTGTGAAAACTCCTTCACTTTTGTTTAAAACAGGCTGTCATCATAACTTGTGAATTGGCATTTCAATGATACAGGCTGGTGACATTGACCATCTAGCTGCTTCATTTCTTACAACTCATAATATTGCACATGGAATTAATCTCAGAAAATCTCCTGTTTTACAATATCTTTACTACCTTGCCCAGGTAAATTAGTAACTTCCCTCTTCCTGATTTGTGCTTATTGATTAGTAGTAGATGGGACAAAATGGGTGTGCTGGTTAACAGGTCATAGTCGGATTATTTATGCTTTAAACTTTTACCTTTTTTCTAATTTAATTTGTGTGTCAAAAACATTATATTATTCAATGACAGTATACTTGTGTAGTTGTGTAATAATAATCTATATTAAATATGATTACTAAAGGTCTGTATTACTTCATTGACAGATTGGTCTTGCAATGTCTCCATTAAGCAACAATTCGTTATTTTTGGATTACCATCGAAACCCTTTTCCATTATTTTTCCTACGAGGCCTTAATGTTTCGTTATCGACTGATGATCCATTGCAAATCCACCTTACAAAGGAACCATTGGTGGAAGAATACAGTATTGCTGCTTCCGTAAGCATTCTTGTTCATTATTATTACCCATTATGCAGTGAGTCGTATTATGTCATTAGGGCCTTTAAATTTATTGGGTTCCTTATAGGTGTGGAAGTTGAGCTCATGTGATCTTTGTGAGATTGCCCGTAATTCAGTATATCAATCAGGTTTCTCACATGTTTTGAAGGTAAGATATCAGTGTAACTTTACTGGTAGAGAAATTATTCTTGTCTCTTCATATTGGGTGTATTCTGATAATGAACAGTCTTTAAAGTGGTATTTGGATGTTGGCCTGTTGAACGTGGCAATGTGACAAGTTTACGTGTACACTGGTCAAAGTTGGTTTTGTTTTATCTTTAAGTGGTCAAATGGGGCTGTAGCTAAAAATGATTTAACAAAAAAAAAAAATTGGTCAAACGGGTTGTGGAAGTCATGGGAGTGTTTTCATATGCATAAAACCTCTGAATATGTTTATTAAAAAGTTGGATTACTAATAACATTTTTATAATCATTTTTAGCACATTACGAATTATAAAAAATTTAAAATTAGGTAAAAATTGATTGCAAGTCAGACAAAAATTTACCATTTTTGACTAATTACCCAACTCATCCAACCTGCCCATTTTGCCACATCTAGTGGATTTGAATCGTAATGTAATGCTCCTTCTACTCCATGAAATCGTGGTGTTTGTATATTAATTTCAAATACAGTTTATGGTAATTGCTTACCAAATTGCTAAAATACACTTATACGAGACAAAACAGAGGAATTAATGAGCATCATTCACTTGAAAAATGAAATACATGATTGATTTTCTATTTCCAGTCTCACTGGATTGGCCCACAGTACTTCAAGAGAGGACCCGATGGAAATGATATTCACAAGACAAATGTACCTCATATCCGACTTGAATTCAGAGACATGGTTTGTACCTCAGTTTCTATTATTTTAAAAAGTTACGTTAATCATTTTAATAGTATGGTTTTTTCAATTATATTTGTCTATGCAGATCTGGAAAGAGGAGATGCAGCTGGTTTATCTGGGGAAGGCCGAGTTTCCTGAATACATTGATACCTAACTCTGTTCATGCAAACTCCCCATCATGGTTTAGTTTCCTGGAGGTAATTTTCCACTTAATATCATCTGTTATTACACTCTCCTTGGAACATTATTATCTGATAATCGATCAATCAACAGCGGTAATGCTACAGTAACTTGTACTTAATGCCGTGAGGGTTGTATGTTGCCAAGGGAAGTATAATTTAATCTATCTGTGCAATTTCTCTCAGGTGGTGCTGTGTTGATGAAGTAAAATAAGCTTGCATGAAGCCCAAGAGATGAGTGAGCATATATGTACCCTACAACTCAGGTTCAAGCACTTTCCCATATAAAAGTTTACTCGTACTCACCTAGCACATAACCGCTGATAATGAGCTGAATAAACCCGCAACAGAGTTGACGCTGGATACCGAGGAATAAGTATCTGTTTGTTTAGGCTGCACAAGTTTTGAAACATACCAAATATCAACTTATACTTATCTAAAAGATCTTTTTTGTTTAACATATACTGTTATTCTATATAACAGTATATAAAACTCCTGATGGTTGACTCTTCCATATCAGTATATATACATTTTACAAACTTGCATTCTATTCTATTAATTTTTAGTTTTAATTTAAATTAGTTGATTACTTATAATTATTCTGGTAAAAATATCAAATTAACTAACATTTTGCTAAAAAAAAAAAAAAAAGGGGAATAACAATGTAAAACAAACACATTTACAGTTAATTCTTTGGTATCCTTCACTCGCTAACAAGATCAATCACATCAACCGATTTAGCTGCAGATGATGGCAAATTGTTACTCTGTTTTTCACCTGCCTTTATATATATTCTTTTCTACAAATATGCAAGAAATATCTGATTCCAAGTATCAGGAACTCCTGGCAAACACCAATGTATGCAATCTGCAAATTTGAACGGGTCGGCCTTTTGCTCATCCGTCAATAGTTTTCCTCCGAGTTCTGTGTAAATCGATGAATGAGCTTCCACTCTGTATTCTGATAACTGTGTTATGTTGATCAAAGTTACTGGAACTTTCATCTTCCCCACCACGCTACCCACGACACTCATCATCCTCTTGTCCGACCCACTTCCCCAGTGCCATTTCTTCTTTATTGGTTCGGTTTCATTGAAGCACTTTATCCCTCCATTGTTGTTCCAATCCGCACTCCTTTTTGTTTAAAAACACATTTTCACATTAAAAGTATACATTTTAAAAGAAAACTTAAAGTTTGCAGTATGATTGAGTTCTAACCTTTGATGAGTAGGGGACATGGTGGTGAAGAAAACACGCGTTTTGTTTTGATCGATATATGAGTCAACCCAATTTGCCCATGTCCTCAAAGCTATTCTATACGAAACTGGAGCATCTAGTTCTTCATAACCATCTTCACCGTTTGCAAACGAACCCCATCTAAAACACATTTTGAAACATGATCGATCGATTGTCTGCTTATTTAATTTAAGGTGGTTGGTAACTTACAAGGATTTGAGCTTGGTGCCGGTCATCCACCAAACATAGGTATTGAAAACAAGCACATCGACTCCAACCCAGTGTTTGGCGTGTTTTGCGACCGAATCTACTCTCAGTATTCTCTTCTTCGGGTCTCCTATTATTTTCAAATCTGTATTCGACTCTATTAAAAATGGCGCCCAATAAAACTCGATGGTTGCATTGTGGTCCTGTTCAAACAAACCGACCAACCAACCTCTCGATCGTTAACACTTGAGATGTTTTAACCAAAAGCATTGAGATTCATTGTTTCTAACCTTTATTTTGAAAACGGAATGAACTTTTCCTCGTCGCATTGATTTCTGATTTTTCGGTATGAGGAATTCAACCAAACATACGAAAGATTGCCATTGCCCTCTTTGTAAAGAGTCTCCTACGAACATTATTCTCTTTCCTCGTATCTTTTCAAGTGCGAGTCTTGCATCGAATCTAACACCCGGTTAATTTATCATAAACCAGAAATTTAGTTATAAAACATGTATTGCAATCGACGTGATAACACACGAAAATTTAGAAGTTGGTTTCGAACCTGGGAAGGATGCAATCATCAAGCTGCCATTCCCATTGGCGATAACTGGTATCGTTTTTGCCATTCTTAACACATGAGACTTGCCGATCAAGGTAGGGGCAAGAAAGATCTGTGTACAAGGGTTCAAATGAGCTATTGTAGACCCATTTTCCTCGAGTAACATCGCATTCATCAGGGTCAAAGATGAATCTGTCATCTACAACAGCCTTCAATCTATTATCTTCCGCTGTAGCATTTCTATCACCTTTTTAAAACAAAACAAAAAAAAAAAGTAATACTAAATTATTTAAGCACGCTTTAAGCAGAACAAAATTAAAGGGGGAAAAAAGCCAGACGCACTACTAGAATATTAACTATTATCGACAAAACATTACCAACGGCTTCTATCAAAGATAGACCCGATAGAATTATGAAAAAGGTAATCAAAAGGGTTTACAATCGCTAAAAATAGACCTTGTATGGAGGTGAAATGAGCCCCCCTTTTGGCACAAGAGTTGAAAAGAGTGGATGAAGATACCAAATTGATTCTCTCAGTATACAACAGAACAATAAATGCCAATGAAAAGATAAAAATGGTGACAACATAAGAAAGAGAGGTGCCCATCGAAGAGAGAGATTATGATATTGTGTGTCACACTAAAGTTATTATATATCTTGATCGATCATAATGGAAAATAAAATGATTATGATTTTGTTTCTCGAGATGGAGTAAGAGTGAAGCTTAAGCATTGCACTGTATATCATTTAAAATCTTTACAACACATTTCATTTCATTTCATTATAACATCAACCGGGAGCAAGATCAATTGTCAAGTTTTGGTGAAAGAAGTTGCTGTCGCAAAACACCGTGTAGATTAAGAATTGAGGGACCATTAGGGAATGGCGAAGATTATCACCGATAGGACAACTTAGGGTTTTTTACTGATAATTTACATGTTACTATTACCAATGGGTCGGTGATGAAATGTTTACCGAGTTATCTCTGACAAACTGTTTGAAATATTACCAACGCGTGTTTCTCTTGACAGGTAGTTTTTTTATTAAAAATGTTGTTGGATTCCTGTAAATGTAAATAATATGTTTTAATAGTATCTGTCAGTAAAATATAGTTTAGCCGTTCTTTGGCATCACCACCAAATAATGACGAGTTGTTACGTTTTAACTTTTTTGTCGGTGTTTACCTAAGGATCTCGTACGTCGGTGATGGTTGCTATTTTAGTATGAAGTTAATGGCTCTTAGGTCAAGTACTCCGGTTGCATTAAAATTGTTCATTTCACTAATTTGGATAAAAAACACTAAATTACTTGTACCCAACGTTATAAAATTTATTATTTCTGTTACTAATTTCCTTTAAAAGAAGACGTTAATTATTATATTTAATTTAATAATCTGATGATATATAAATTAATAATAATGTTAAAAACAATCACCAAGTCTCGATCTCTTTTGAGGTAGGATCTCTTTATCTCTTGTGACTTGCAACTACAGTTTTGTAACAGAAGAATCAACTTTTCATATCTAAAAGAGGTTCAACCTACCTAACAACACTTCTCATATATTTATTAATTTAATTTAACTATAAAGTAAATTCCATAACAATCATTAATGACTAATATTTTTTAGAAAAAGTTTCTAAATAATTTTATTTTTATTTTCTTATTTAACAAGTGGAGTTATACGTTAGCTATTTATACCATCAAAAAGGTTAATTTATACATAGGTCAAAACATAAATAGATGAGAAAATAATTTATATAAATTTAATTAGTGGTAACTTAAACTTTTGTGTTATACAAATCTAACCACCAAATTAAGGTTAAATGGCAGCTAAATAAACTCATGATCACATGATGCAATAGCACCCGGAGCATTTAATTGGTAGAATTATATCCATATTAAGGTTTAGTCATTTCAATTTCAATATGTTAAATTTGGTGTCTAGTCGTTAAACATTAGATCTAGTTTCAATGGTACTAAGGTACCGACTATGATTGCCTAACTTTAATGATAAAAAATTTGTTAAGTCTTTTTTTTTACCACTACTCATCTACTCAAATCCATCTCATCTGCCTACTACAAGTTTTGAAACTCGACTTTTAAATAAGAAATCACTTATTACACATTTGGATATCATTTAACCAAATGTCTGATTAAACACTAGTTTTTCTTTTGATTAAATATTTTTGGGTGTACAAACCGGTTTTTAAGGCCAAACCGGTTCGGTTTTCAAATCGGTCCGGTTTGAACCGGTTTTTTCTCAACCGATTTGAACCCAAACCGGTTCGGTTTCTAAACCGGTTTCAAAGCTAGAAGTCTCAAACCTATCAAACCGGTCCGGGTCGGTTTGAAAACCGGTTTGGATTTTTTATTATTATTTTTTTAATCTAAAGTAATTAATTATAAATACATTTATGGTAATTAATTATAAATACATTTAGGGTAAATATGATACATTTAGGATAAATCCAAAATAATTCATTTATGATACATGAAAAATTAAATATGATTATTTGTTTTTATCATAAAACACATTTATATAAATTATTATAAATATTAAAACATAAAATATTACAAAAGACTTGAAATTAAATTTATTCAATAATTTAACTCTTAAAAATCAAAGATTACATAAAATATAAAATAAAGACACTATTCAAAACATATAAACAATTCAAACGACGTAAATTTTTAAAAACTAAACATTTAGTCTAGTCGTTCTCCGTTCGTTCGTTGCATATTTGGATACTTTATTCTTTGCCACCAGAACCCGAGCTATTACGAAGGTACTCATCGTATGCCGCTTCATCATCGGTTATTCCGGATGTCAATCCACCGTCTACTTCGTCTTCATATATTTCTACTTCATATTCCAATTCTCCTTCAAGTGAGCATTTGTCTTGTATTCTTTCAGCTGCATCCAAATAATCCTTCAAGTAAATACACATTTCAACTACTCCGGGAGTGAGTCTGGTTTTCGTATTAATATAATCCTGTCACTAACAAAAAAAAAACAGATTCTGAAGCTATTGTGGAAGCTTGGACGGTTAGTAAATCTCGAGTCATGATGGATAGGATGGGAAGTTGATCTTCCTTACCTTTCCACCAAGCTAACAAGTCAAAATTTTTAAAATCTTGTGGAATCATGGTGGATAAAAAGTTTGTTCCACCATACCTCCCGAGTTCACTACTCGAAGTGTTACCACGTTGACGTTTATTACATTCATTTCTTAAAGTATTATACAAAGCAAACATTGGATCACTTGAACCTTCGTCATGTGCCGCATGCCTCATAGACTCATGTATGTTTGATGTTTTACCGTATTTTGCTAAATAAACATCAAACATTTGGTATAAATGTGCGTTAAAATTAGCTTTTACACTTTGACCATAATATAGGTTTTCTTCTTCTAAATCCAAATTAAAAGTAATTTTATCAAGTAAAGTTTCAACCCCCGACGTGTTTAAGCAAGGGTTTAAGGCAGCGGCACATGTAATAACCAGTGGCATTTTTTTAAAATATTTTTTAATTTTTTTTTTCATTTGTGGTATCATATCCGAATAAGGTCTACCCCTAAACGACAACTCATTTAATTTTGAAGTCATTAAGTAAATTTGGTGAAGTACTAATGGACTCGTTGGCTCCTGAAAGACAAGTAGTTGCGGTTTTAAAAACATTAAGCATTTTGGTTATTTCTTCAATAATAGCCTAACCTGATGGATGGTAAGTCGAAGCCTTTTCACAATTCACCAAAGTATTATGAAAGGCTATTAAACTTTTTTTTTGCTCAATAGCCTTTTCAAACATGTTACAAGTCGAATTCATCTTGTAGGTACGTCCCAATTCGGACCTAAACATTTGAAATTTACGTCTTTACAAAACTTGCGATACCTACTATATCTTTGGTTACTGTTAAAAATGTCACGTAACATTCTTTTAAAACTATCTTTTACTGTTTCAATAGTTTTTAAACCGTCTTGAACGGCTAAGTTTATGATGTGCGTAACACATCGACTATGAAAAAACACACCGTCACAAATTGGTTTATATTTTAATTTTAGATGTTCTATCGCAAGCATATTATTTGACGCGTTATCAAAAGATATTGACAAGATTTTGTTTTCCAGTTTATATGTTTTAATAACTTTATTAATAAGATAAAAAATATTTTGACCGGTTTGAGGATAATCAAACAATTAAAACGCAATCGTATGTTTCATCATTTGCCACAAATCAGGTTCAACCTAATGGGCGGTGACACAAATGTACGAGTCCGGTGAACCGTGAGTAGTTGATTAAATGTCACTAGTTAAGTTAACACCGGTTTGTAAATTTTCAAAATAAGATATTAATTCATTTTTAGTTTTTTTCCATATTTTTAAGCAATCTCTTCTAAGTGTAGCACGACTTACATGTGTGTATCGCGGTTGGAGAGTTCGTTGAATTAGCCGAGTCAAACATTAATTGTCGAAATGTTTGAATGGCAAGCTTTCTTGAATTAAAAAATACGTCATTCGCTCACGAACCGCATCAACGTCATAAGCCCAAACATTCCCTTCGCTTATCATCGAAGCTTGACCTTGAGATGGTTCATCTTTCAAAGCCTTACAATATTTATGCGCAATGTGGTTTTTCAAGTTGTATTTGCATCTTTTTTGAAAAACTTATGATAAAACTTGCAACAAACTTTGTTTGGACCGCTAGCCATTTAACATAAATCGTAATTGCACCATATTCCGGGGTTCCTATTCGTAGGAAGGATTACTACCACCACGTTGCTTGAAAACGCATCACAACCAACTGATGATTGAGCACTTGATGAAGCCATTTTGAAATGAACGCGAGTATTGAGAGTTTTTTTTTTTTTTGAATTGAACGAGAGTATTGAGCATTTTTTAGAATAAAGAGCGTTTTTGGGAATAAAGAGCATTTTAAGTTGTTGTGGTTCAATCAAAATATCCAATGCATATTTATACTAATTTAATGGGGAGTCAAAAATGGTCAAAAAACAGCTATATAACCATTACATAACGGCTAGTTTTTTGAAAACCGGTTTGAGAACCGGTTTGGGACTGGTTTTGGAACCGGTTGGGAACCGGTTTGGGATTGGTTTGGGAACCGGTTTGAAAGCGGTGTCAACAAATGAACCTTCGAATTGGTGGAGGAACCGGCGGTTAGGACCGGGCCGGGACCGGTTTGGGCCGGAAATCGGTTTCGGTTTTTTTTGCCGAACCGGTTCCCGAACCGTTTTTTTTTGCCATGTCTAGTCGCTATGACTATTTATTGAAGAACGAGTTATGTTGGGTATAGTTTCTATTAGGTGCCGTCAATTGAATTTAACGAAATTATAAAATGATGAAATCGAGTTTACTTAAGTTATATAAATGATTAATTTGGGCTTACTTAAATTATTAAACAAGTGTCACAACTCACAACCACCAGCCATCAGTGCGTTTAAATGGGTGAGCATCACCCGCTATCATTATGAGTCGCAACCACCTACTAATCTCCAACGCTTTTGCCACCACAAACGACCATGACTTTCGTTGTCGTCACCACCATTACCACCACCCCAACCCCTTCACCGTCGCCACATAATAACAGCCGCATCCTCCCCTCTTCCCCCCATCCCTGCCGTTGCAACATCATGACGGCCGCCAAGACCTCCACCTACACCACTAACATCTACCGCAACTAGCCGCTAAAAAAGCGAATGTAGTATAAACCCATACTAATACCTTTTTTTTTTTAATATCCATTTCAATACGAATGTATTTTAGTCCGAATTTGTTCCGACCCTAACCAATTGACATATTTTTTTTGTCATAACATGTTTTGGCCAGAATCCATTTTGACTCGATATCATCCCAACCAACATATATATCAAATTCTAATCATTACTTTATAGTAATGACATTTCTTTCTTTTTTAATACAAGTTTTTTTGGTGTTGATGGTCATTTGCAGTGGTATGCCATTGATGCTATTTGGCACGGTATTATGTCCCCGCTAAAACGTAAGGGCTTAATACTACTTTATACTACACAACAAAAGAAAATATCTATGGCCGTCTAAAAAGCCATACACTAGTATCTTGATTGTGCTAATGTGCCTATAGAATTTGTATATTCACAATTCATATTATTTGGTATATAAAGTCACCATAGTTGAATAATCAACTTTTCCTTTCATAAAAACTAAAACGGAAATAAACTAAATCGATTAGATCTTATATCATATTCGATACGTTTTGCTAGAAAATTGTAATATTTTAATTTAACAATATATTAAACTTTTGCTATAAAGTTGTATGAAATAATAAAAATATTGTATTTGCTAAAGTTAAACTGTTGAGGAAACTGGATACCAAACTTAATCTGGTGTTTGACTTAATTTCTAATTTGCATATGATCCGGGAAGTGATAGCATCGTTTCGCAATCTATTGCAGTCTTATCCTTACATTTTGTGTAGGACTGAGGTTGAATCGTTTACGTTTAATTCTTTCACTACTCACTTCTATCGTCTAAGGAATTAAAAAAAATTAATTTAAGTTTTCGTTCTGTTCGTTCTCTGTCAAATATGTCATCCTCGAATACAGATTATAATTTTAATTTGAATTTTAATTTTAATTCTAATTCTAATTATAAGTTTAGTTCTAATGATTTTTTTAACCTGAGTTTCAATTTCATTATATATTTGAATGAAATAAAGAGAAGTAACGACTTAATAAATCATAAAATAGAAATGATATTTGATTGAAACTTGTCAAAGTTGCAAGAGGACAAGGGACTATTGGAAAAGGTTCTGAAGTTATGGGTTGCATGGTGACCTCGTATCAAGTACAAAAGAAACATTTAGGGGTAGTTTGGTTCGCAACAAAAAAATTAAATTGGAATTGGAATTGGAATTGAAATTGTAATCTTAATCTTGTTAAAATTGATAACGTGTTTGGTTGGTCAATTTTAAGTGGAATTGGAATGTTAATTTTAAACATTCCATTAGAATGTTAAACATTTTATGGTAAGTGGAAGTAATTTGAATTCCAATGAATGCACGAAAAAATTTTCAATTCCAATTTTATTCGTTTACCAACTAAACAGAATTTTGAATGAAAACTTTTTTAATTCTAATTTCCATTCCTGAGAATTCTGTGAAACAAACGGGGCCTTATGGTAATGTTTTCATTAATGATGAATTAAGACTAGTAGAATTGAAAAAGATTTTTCTTCAAGGGCAAATTACAAGTAGAGCATCATAAACTTTAAACCCATTTCTTGTTTATTATTTTATGCAAATATTAAGAATCCTAGTTTTTATTATATAATGCAAAAAAATAAAATAAAATAAAAAAAGTGATTATTTGACAATTTGTGATTGCTTAGTACTAACTACAAAGAACATATTGGGCCCTTGGTGGTGTTGATGTGTATTTAACAACTCGAAGATGATGATGCTTATAATTTGGAGTGACAAAAACACCTTATGGTGAGTGATGTTGAAGCAAAATTAATGTTTACTTACACCAACAATAAAATATAATATATTGTAGTCTCTTATAATACATTAAACTTTTTGAAAACTTGAAGATATTAAAATTACAAATTTGTTAGAAATGTATTGATGTTTCAAGTTGATTCCTAAAAATAAGTTTAAAATCGAGTTTCAAATAATTAACATTTCAACCAGTAATTTTAACCATAATCATTTATGCCTGGCCCATGGATATACTCACATACCGATGAGTATTAGGTAGCGTATACATGACAGGTATGAGAGTAGATATAAGAGATCGTTTTATAATTAAGTATATGACTGATAGATATAACCACATCCAATGTGTAGGCTTTTAAACACATAACTAAAACTAAATACAATCAATAATCATATCATATGGATGCTTGTTATTACTCAAACAAAGAAAACATGAACCAACATCAGCCTATGCTTATGAGTTCGCCATTTTTTATTCTGATCGTTAACCAAACCAAGCCAAGAGAAGCGAAGCGCGAGCACATCAAGTATTAGATAAATATCACTCATCAAAACCCATCCACGACTCGAGAATTCACAATCCTTTTGCCAACAGCTTCACGCAACTCGATTTCTCCAGGGAACCTCTTCTCCCGCAGCTTCGAGTAAACCTACATTCCATACAAATACGCGCTCTTAGATTCCTTAAGGTCTAAGAAAACTTATTTCATTTAACAGCAAAAAGGAAACATCACCTGTTCACCATTAATGAAAACTTCAAAAGCACCAGAACTTTGAAGGAAGCCTTGAAGGAAGTTCCCCATTAGCCATGTTGAAGAAATGGTCCCAAATCTATTAGCGCGCATAGAGTAATACCATGCAGGCGGTGCAGCGAACCCTAACCTTGGGAAAATATGTTCACCCGCCATCACAACCCCGATCACCCCAAACTGAACCACGGGGACCACTTTGGCTAACAACCGTTTTGGAAGTGGGGGTGGGTAGTTAGCTAGAACAACATCCAATCCTGGGAAAGCTGATTCCAGCATGTTTTTCATCGTCTCTGCGGTCCCTCTGTAAAAGATATGCATAATTTACATCTTTATGTGAACTAATTGTAAAGTGTGAATTGCAAAATCTTCTTGTAGTTTTAAAATTGGAAATCATAAAACTGCATCAAACAAAGAAACTAGAGATCGTCATATCAAGCTGTTTACTTATTATTTAAGTTGGTTTGGTTTATTCTTAATCCCCATCAATTCAAACAGATCAATGAAGCTAACAAATGAACAACTTAAACGGGTTGAAAGTAGGCCAAAGTGCAATTTATGCATAAAACATCCTAAATCACTTAATTTATAGATTTACAACACTACCGAAATACTAATGCATAGTTATAATATTTATTCAATCAAATACGTCTTACCACCTTTAAAAGAAATAATAGAAGCATTCACTCGCAATGAACAGCCTATAAGCAAGTGATGTAGTACTTAATCACAAGAGAATGCCATGAAACCCACATATTTTATTAGAATACGCAGTAAATTCATGACACAAATTAGATTATAAAACTTTATAACTATATAGAATACATAAATCAAATATAAAAATTGTCTACTCGGGATATTATTTAAATAAGAAGTACCATCCAAATATCTAAAATGTCATCAAAATCTTCAATAAACAATTAAACAAACCTTTAACAGATGTATAACTATGTAAAGCAAATTAAGTCATATCATTTTCAACTTTCTCAAGATCCTCAAAGCTTGCTTATTGACTAAATTGATAAGTAAGATTTTCTTCCACCAAACTCGGGTTTTATTTTCATTCAGAAAATAACCAAACCGTTAAAACTTCCATTATCCACAATAATTGTGGAAACCCTTTCAATAACCCATGCAATCAAACCATCTTTACAAAGGTCCTACCGTTGTGATTGGAAATACTTCCATAATTTATAGCCTTTTTTGCAAATTCCAATCTTCATCAATGTAATTAGACATCAAAACCATACTAATAATATTTTCAAAAGATTCCTATGTATTATGTATCTGTTGTAAGGAAAACCTGTTGTGAAGAATTACTGAACATGAATTTATAACTTTTCTTTAATGCCATCCTTCACAAGTCTTTGCCTTCTTATTTGCTAATAGGATATCTTTTGTATCGATAAGATAATAATTCTACAAACTTACAACAATGTAAAAGAAAACTAGAAGGTTTATATATGAAAATGTTTGTAAATGTAGACCAATATTGATTGGGAAAGTAATACGTGAAACAAGAATTAATACTTTTAGGACGAAAATTGTGTAAAGATGTGATCTTTATAAAAAAAAGATGCGAGTATATAACCATTTATCTCATCAATGCAAGAAACATCATTTGTTAACATAGAAAACAGAAGACTTCAGTGTTATGTATTGTGTCCAGTGATGCAACCTAATTCGAATTACCAAAAAGTGAACCTTGGAAGAAATGAAAAACAATATGCCTAAGTAATTCCTTATAACAAGTTTCTTTACAACAACTACATGGCAATCATGGAGAAAATGGTGATAACTTATAACTAATAACACCAAAATAACAAAGTATTTCAAGTCAAAAAGGTCAAAGTGTTGAGGCAGGTTTGATTTCAAGGGATATCAAATCGGTTTTTACAATCATTATGAATACTAGATCTTATGTGTGGGTATTTCCTACATGAGAAACAAGATCCAAAATTTGGGGATTACAATATAGGCACTTAGGATTACAACAAATGTAGGTATCATAAAAAAAGTTATAACAAAATGACAACCGTTAATACCACTAATACTCCTAATAAAAGTAAGATATTTACACATAAATCCTCATATATTTTCAAACATATTGCCCTTACTATCCACATAAACATGTATCCTTTGACTCTACAAAAGTAAAAGTGGACTCCAGTTTTGGCAAGGCGGAGTATTAGGTTTTAAAATAGACATCAATCATTGAGATAAAAAATATTCATGGCATCAAGAAGCAAACATAACAGTATTATAAGATCCAAAAGATAAATACTACAAAAAAGACAAAAAAAACTTCAATAAGTAATATACTAATATCATATAAGTTAGGTTGGACAATGCACGTTAATGAACGTGCATGACTAGTTTTAATGTTAGTCACAAATATACATCTTTGATCTTTCCTCGTGTTGAATGCAATTGAAGTAAGAACCTTAGGCCAGGAAATTCACCGCCATATAACCTGGTTTATCACGTTTAGACACGCAAAGCAACACCACATTGTTTTCATCAATTGAAACGTTTAGAATAGAAAATCAAAAGATACATGTCATATGTATCAATTTAGACCGCACTTTTCCTTAAAAATCGACACCAAGAGTTGTTTCTCCCCTGCTTGTTGAAAGAAAATTTATTACAACAAAGAGATTGGCAGTTTCAGGAGTCATCCTACCACCTATGATAACCTACATTACACACCCATTGATACGAACGAACCCAAGTCGTGATACGTACCTGCTGGGTCAAACTGGGTCGAGGCAGACCAGATCAAGCTTAAGATGGCGGGAAAAAGAGAATAGATCCGGGAGGTGGGGGTTGATCCGATTAATCAGGGAATGTGGGTAACTTAGTGGGACAGTTAGAACCATGTTATCTTCTATATATTTGGCTTTAGATGTTCTAGTTTGGTTGTCGAGTATTTTGGTATTATTATCTTGTTCTTGTATCGGAGACTTGCCATCTCGAATCGGGCTAACCGTTGTTCGTTTGTTATCTATCAAAGTTGTTGATTTTCGGGTTCTATCACCCATTCTTCTTTATGACAGAAATCATGAAGCTAGTATCACTTAGTTTATATTTGACACGCATAGTTCACCACAATAGATCACTTTTACATTTAGTTGCTCTCTGCTAAATATTTTATTAACATACTTAGATGAAGCTGAAAAACCTTTATTATCATCCTCTCTAATGTCAACAAAAGCTTTCCTTATACGGGCATAAAGTCGTTGCACATGACGTAAACATGAGACCAAACCATCTAGAATTCAAAAAATGGTTTTAAACCATTTGATCTAAATCAAGTGAAAAGGTGAAATCAGCAGATTATAATCATTTGTTCATTACCTTGCTAAATTAATGCAAATGCCCATAAAACTAAGACCAATATAATTCAAAATTGTGGTTAGTCTTTCACACTTGACCCGCCACAAAGTAAAAAAATTATGTGTATTATATGTGTAAACCTTGTTTTACAAAGCACCATACAATGCATCTTATATGTGTATTAGTGGTAGGCTGGTAGCCTTACATGTTAGTACTTGACTGTTATTGTCAATTGTTTAGGACCACTGTTTGTATCTTCTGGATTATTGTTTATTTATGTCCATTGTGTGCTTTTTGGTGTCAATTGTATAGTGATTAACTATTGATCCTGGTATACTGCTGATCATTATATGTGTTTGTTTTACTATATACTAATTGCCTAGTATGTGCTTCCTGATCGAGTATTGCAGTGAGTGCTTCTTGTGTCTTGTATATTCTATATATTGATTGTCTTGCTGAACATTATGTTCTCGCCCTATGGGTGAGTGGATCCTATTGTGTGCACTGGAGTCGGGCGTCCCGCTGGAAGCAGCCTTTCTACCCAATGGGTTAGATGTAAGCTTTCCAACATCCGATCCTCCCCAGACCCTATCAATAGCCTTGCTATGGATGGGATGTACTAGGTATGGTTATGGCCTCGATGCGATCAAGAAAATGCATCAGGGCCTTAGAGTCAAAATTGCCCAAACGGATGAAGAAGGTTGATATGTAGAACAGATGAGATATGCAAGGTTGGTTGTACATAAGGCCATAAGCTTATTTGTTATACATAAAACAATGCCTCATGTACGTGAAGCTCTTGCCTTCGCCTCGCACACCGGCTTTTGAGACCTAAACATCTAAGAGCACCTCATGCTTTTAAAACCAAGACGTTAAACATTAAGGAATGGTAACAGTACATATTTTCTTTAACTCTATAAAATGGAAACACAATCACTAAGGATCAACTACAAACAAATCAAAGCAATGGGCGAAAAATGTATAATTACAATCTATACTATAGAATATATCTAAGATGACAAACTGATTATTACTAACTAAAGTCAATGGTGCATATCATAACAAAAAAGCTTAAAGCACATTGCTTTATATTTGTATACGATTTGGAAACTATAATCACATATATAGACTCTTCCAAAAATATCAACTAAAACTCCTAGTTAAGTAACAAAGGCAAAAATGTTCATCTCTATGCAGGGTTTCACAGTCAATTCACAAAACCTAAAAACAACTAAAAGTAAACAAATCAAACACCTTATTATTGAATCAAACCATGTTAAAAACGCTAGAAATAGAATAAACACTCAAACCTGTAAGAACATGAAGCACAGAAGTCAATCCGAACCGTATTACCCGACCCGATTCCTCCAATGGATTTCTGTGAAATTTCAACAAAGAACAATCGTAATTAAGTAAACCCAGATGGAGATTTTGATGAATGATTTAGAACAATAAGAAGATGAAGGAAAAGGGTTTTGATTTGTAGAACCTGAGCGGGGAAATCGAGGGGTTGGTGGATCGCCGGAGTCTGAAGGTGTTGGGGCGGCGGAATATGGTGGCGATGGGCGGCGGGTTTGGGCGGCGCCGGAGCAAAGAGGTTGAAGACATCGGAGCAGAAGAGGAAGAGGGGCAAACCTACGAGAAGAAGCTGAGCTTTGTCCATTGCCATCTTCAAACTCCAACGGGGAGCTCAATATCTGAGTTCGATTTTGATCTTTAGGTTATGTATCAAACATGTTTTATTGTTTTAGTAGTTTAAAATAGAATTTTGAGTAATTATTGTTTTTCTTAATGGTTTGATGTTTATAACATTTTTTCATTTAATATTTTCCCCAAAAGTTAAACCACCTTTTGTTGTTCCATTAAGGTATCTAACGTGTGTTTCAGTTTCATTAAGAGAGAAATAAAAAGAAATAAATATAGTAAAAAATTATTATGTTTTTTGAGTCTTTTTTAAAGAAGGAATAAAGGAAACAAAAAACGTTATGTTCTTTAGTTTTTTAAAGGAGAAATGGAAAGAAATTAAAATAAAATTTTAATAATTTTCACTTCTAACTTTCCTTTCAAAATGAAAGGACATGAAAAGAATGAATGAAACCATAACTTTATATTTTCTTTTCATTTCCTTCGAACTCTGAACACGAAATTTAAAATGTTTTTTTCTTTCTCTCCATTTCTTTTCTCTCTTTAATTTCTTTTCTCTATTTCTTTTCTCTCGCTAATTTCCTTTCACTTCTTTTATTTTCTTTCTTTCGTTTATTAAACTCGGAACACACAGCGTATTAACTATTTTACTATTTCAGGTGCCTTTTACATGGATTTTCTAAGTACATGCTAACCTCACTTACTCCATAACCAATATCAGGTTGTGTACATATCATAAAATACAATACTTTCCACAACATTTGCATAAGGCCCCCATTACATGTAAGCCAATTCCTCATCATCTTTGAGACAATCTTAAGCAAACAACTTGAAATGCTATACCATAGGAGTATCAACAAGTTTACAATTCTCCATGCTAAAATTTGCTAACAACTTACGGATATAAGAGTACTGAGTCCATCTAATCTTCCTTTTTTCTTTGAATATAGTAATCTCCATACCCAAATTCTTCTTTACATCCCAAGTTCTTTCATGTCAAATTCACCCATCAGTAACTGTTTAGTGGCTTTGATCTCATCATGATCTTTACATTCCAAGAACATATCATTCACCTAAAGTAATAAGTACACAAAGTTCCCATATTTATATTTTTTTCATATATACAACAAGAATCATAATTGCCTTTCAAAAGCTAAAGAGGCATCATAAATTCATCAAACCTCCTATACTATTGTCTGGGTGACTTTTAACCCATTCAATGATTTTGTTAACAAATGTTTTCACTAACAAATAAATGTTAATTCACTCTTATTCCTGATAGAGCTACCATTGACCTTTTTACTACTTTGGCTTTGCCATTCTTAAGACTCACATTAAAACCAAACTTTTCAAAGGTTCTACGAGAAATCAAGAACCTCATCAACTTAGGTACGTATGTGATTTCTTTCAGGTCACCTCTACTCCATTATCCAATATGAGTATCTATGACTTCTTTCAAGGTCACCTCTACTGCATTATCTAATTAAAGTACTAAAGAATATTGTTCAAGAATTTCACATGGTTTGTCATCCTCTAATTGGACTACACCAAGATCTTGTATTTCTATCTCCTTGAAACAGTTTTTATGTTGTAAGAACAGCCTGAGTCTAGTATCCATTCTCCATCTCCTTTACCTCTTGATACTACTAGCATATCACAGCTATCATATCCATCGTTGGACTCAACTCGTGACAGATTGCCTTGACCTTAGAAGATGACAACTTAAATTTCTTCTTTCTTCTATCTTCTTTCTAAACACTTCCTCTTTAAATGCTTATTTGAGTTGCATATATAACATTTTAATAGTAATTTCAGACACTATTTATTTTGATTTTAGCTTATGTTTTTATACATATCATGCATTTAGTGTGCTATTTTTGTTTATATTGAGTAATATTCATTGGGTGGAATGTAGTTGGATGGTTTTTTATTTATTTTTTTAGGTAAAAAGTAGTTGTGGGAGTTAAAAATAAAAATCAACGTAAGCTTGGGAAGCATATTGAATACAAATGATGGTATTTGAAATTTTGATAAAAAATAGATTTAATTTAAATTTAAAAGTTATCCACTGAGAAATTAAGTTTGGGTTTAAAATTAAAGATATATTATATCTAAATAGATATCAAGGGAAAAATATATATGCCACCATTAATTCTCCATTGAAGTTTGATTGTTACAGGAGCAAGACAAAATCAATTTATTTTAGTTTTGGAGATTATGCCAGTGAAGAATAATTTTTATATTTTTTTTATTTTGTAAGCATTTTTATTGATTTTATTTTTTTTCTTATTCGTTTTGATTGATTTAGTGGTATGTCTTCTATCATTCTAGTTTTCCACAATAAAGTTTTGTTTCTTGTTGATTTGAATATTTATGTGAAACGTTTACAAGATCCTAATTTTTTAATAGTTTGTTTGTTTAATTCTTGATTTAAACCTGGATCTACTTTGGTTACATATAAATTTTTAATAAAATTGCCACTTTGTAATAATTCTAATAATGTCTTCAATTTTTGAACCCCTAATCTGCTTTTAATTTTTGATACAAGAAATTAATAACATTTTGAGTTTATTATTAATTCAAACTACTCATGAAATCACACAATCAAGTTAAAACATTCTGAAATACGTGTGTGTTTGATTATAATTGATACTTCTTTCACCGCAACCCATACACTAAGGTCCAAATGGCATGAGCTTTAAGTAGCGTGTTAGCTCTAATCAATGAAGTGTGTTTGGTTAGACATTAGATGTGGTGGATATCTGAATGATGTGATGCTAGTATCGATACAAATCATTCAACTAAAATGATGAATGCATCATAATTGTTAATGATCGTAAACCGAATCAAATCAATAAATTACCTTAGTGTTGGAATTACTTTTTAATATTTTAATTACTTTACAATTTAATAAATTTTTTTATTAGTAATTCTTTTTCATAACTAAAAATAATAAAAAAACTTTATCTTTTTTTTTCTTTTGACAAGACCTTAACACGATCACGTATGATTCCTTTTGCAGTTTTGACACGGCGGTGTCAGCATGATGGATTTTTTAAACTTTTACATTTTTTTTTCTAATTTTAGTTTATTGTTACAATCCATTACCCTATATATGAAAAAACAAGGCTGATGAACAGTAAAAAAACGCTTCTAATGCGTTGTGTACAACTGACTGTTGCATTGATTCCATGTGCCTCTTTAAGTTCCTGTTTGGCTCAGTATACACATTTCGTGTATGTAGAGAGGGAGAGAGATAGCGATGGGGTTGCGGTGCCTTTCAGCCTGAGCCGGATGTTTGTAGTAGTCGCACAGCGGTGGCTCAACCCACTGGGCTTATGGTCGTGGTTGCCATGGCGTTGACGCCGATGTACTCGATTGAAGCGCCGCCGCCCTTTCTCGGTTGAGATCTGCTTGGTTTTGTGACGGTGGCGGTGATTTTGCAACCGGCGGCGGCTTGGGGTTATTTCGGTGATGATTTGGCTTATGGTCGTGTTGCCATGGCGTTGACGCCGATATGCTCGATTGTAGCGTTGCCGCCCTTCGTCGGTTAAGATCTGCTTGGTTTTGTGACGGTGGCGGTTGTTTCGCAATCGATGGCTGGTTGGGGTTATTCCGATGATGGTCAGCCCTCTGATGTATTATTTGGGTTGCTCATCGTGTACGGTGGCGGCCTCACCTCCCTTTTCCGGCTGCGGCCATCTCTTTTGTAGTCGTCGGACGTCGCCGGTGGACATTACCGTCGCTTTTGGTGGTGTCCACGTTACACATGGACTGAAGTATTGGTTTGGTGTCGTTGAATTTCATATCCCCGATTTCGATTTAGTGTTGTTCTTTGGTTGTTCTATGTTGCCTGGATCGCCTCTTATTCTTAGCTTCGAATCTTGGGTCTGTACCATGAATTTTGTCACACCCTCAAAATCCATGTGCGGGGTTTTACCGTGAGACGTGTGAACAAACCAGGATCTTGGTCATTAGTTACTCAGAACGACTCTATATGAACATACACCAAAATCAGAGTTTAACTTTAAAATGATGCGGAAGCGTTTAATAAATATGAAAACCAGAATAATGTAACACAATGTAACATGCGCAAACACGCGCCCAACGTTGTGCAAAACAATACATAAATGCTTAACAACCAAAACCAACAAAAGGGTTCCAACAATGTGGACATCTACAATGCTGACCCGTGAATATGCACCTATGCAATAGTAACTTCACCTGAGAATAGCATACTAAAAGAGTCAACACAACGGTTGGTGAGTTCAAGAGTTTTAGTAAAACTAACTGTTTCAGTATAAAATTAGAGTAAAATATAAGAGTGCATGAATTAGATAGCTAGTCCAAATTCACAAGTAATAATCATAGTGATTTCGCGATCGAAGCTGACTGTGTTTCGTTTGTTGCCTCCCGTCTCGACTTACCAGGTCGTGACAATGTTTATGTTAGGACAAAATTACACCGTTTGACCTCGAGTCGCACAGGTGGGCTCGTCAGACCCAGTAGTACTACCCAATTTCCCGCTAGTTACCATTATTAACGATCCGAAAGTGTGAGGACTTTCATGGTATTCAACACTATATCATACTATACACATCTTATAATAATAAAGCGTTTGTAAGTCAGTATGCTATCTCCCCAAAAGAGAGTGTATAAAGAGTGGGGCATGAACTCACCTGGTATGCACACGAACGATATAAAGCTAACTTGAAAGAGCGAGGAAAACAATCTTCAGAGGTTACCTAGAACACGCAAGTACATGAGTACGTGTACACAGAACCATAACAACCCTAAGTGCTCAATAACACATGACCAAAGTTTAGAAAAAACAGACACATGACCCAGTTGACCCGTTTGACCCGTTGTGACATATTAATTGAAATTCCATTTAATCAAGCATAACAGTTTCATCATACATGGTTATCATACAAGTTGTTCACGTATGTCATTTCATCAACCACTTGTTCTTCTTAGATCATCATACTACTAGATTATCATACACTCATACGAATCTCAAGTAGTCACATACTCAACATAATTACAATCACATCACAACTAGTACATCATACATAAAGTCTAATCATGCACAACATGCCATGTGAAGCCACTCACACTTCACACCCTAAACCCTGCCAATCCTACTAAGTAGGGGCCTTAGATTCGCATGTGTGTATGACGATCATTATCATATTATTCAACAAGATTCATGCCAATCAACCTATCCAATAATGATCTATTACAATTCCCAAACATGATCCTATAATCCCAACACAACCCATCATTACATGTATACCACTAAGGGTCCACATTCCCACATAATCAACCAAGCATCAAATGTCTAATTTAACACATTTCATCACATTCAACATCATCAATAAACATGCTAACATGATCCTAACATTACAAACATGCTCAATTCAACATATCCAAGATTCTATACAATTAAAGTTTCCCTTTCGGGAAAGTACATCCCAAAATCTATCTAACACCCAATACATTCATGAGTTCATTAACATTATGCCTAATCAAGCTCATATCTTTTATTTAAACATGTTCAACACCATCAAATCATCATAATTCATCAATTTCATAACCAAAAGCTTCTACTTTTAGTAAGGTATGAACTACATTAACAATTCTTGGATTTCTAGCATAATCATCATCATTCTAACATTCATACAACATCATAAACACCATATCATCATCAATTCATAATCAAATCACCAACTTCATGCAATAAAGTTACTATTAATAGCAATGTATGAACAACGCATCAAAATCGCAAATTTCTTGTACAATCCACATAAACTATCATCAATACAATCTAGCTAACATCACACATTCATCAAACAATCTAAAATTCGACCTTCAAGCATCAATCTCGAACTAGGGTTTCGGCCATAACAACAAACCATGAAAAACCACAAAAAAACTAACCTTTAATCACGTATTGGACAAGAATTGATGTTTCTATCGTGTAATAATCCTTGAAATCGATCCAAATCGAAGCTTTCTTGCTTGTTCTTGCTGAAAATCGCGATGGTGTGGGTGTTTGGAGGTGTTCGCGGCCGATGGTATGGGTGGGGCTAGGGTTAGTTTTTTTTTTTTAATTTAATTTATCAATATTACCACTTAAACCCCTATAGTTTTAAATTTTATTAAACTAAGCTTTTAATTACTTTTTAAAGGTTTTAACTTACTAATATAACATTATTAATTAACATAATAATCATATGTGTTATTTTCACTAGTCACAAAAATACACGAATTAATACAAACGTTGGCACGTTACAAGATAAAATCCACAATAATATTAAATCGCATAAGCACAACTAATAACCAACATTATTAGTTAAATAATTATCTGTTTATCATTATTAATTATTATTAAGTTACCAACGTTCAACGACAACTAGTGTGTGCTCACGACACGTGTATGCAAGACCTAACAGAACTAACGGAGTTTGGTAACGAAAATTACCGGATGTCACATTATCCCCATGTTGAAAGAATTTTCGTCCCGAAAATTGCGTTACATGGTGTGTTCCATCCCTGGTCTACTGTATTGGCACAAAGTAATCGAGTGAGTTTCGGGTGAGTTGTCACATCATCCCCATGTTAAAGAAATTTCGTCCCGAAATTTAAATCAATACCTTCGTCAGCTGCATGTCGTTTTTTTCGAATAGTTGAGGATACTTAAGCTTCATCTGGTCCTCCCGTCCCATGTGAATTCCGGTCCACGTCTCGAGTTCCAACGAACTTTGACTATTGGTATTTTGCTTTGCTTAAGCGTCTTTACTTCACGATCCATCACCTCGACTGGTTCCTCAATGAAGCGTAATTGTTCATCTACTGCACTTCCTCAAGAGGTACTACCATTGTTTCGTCCGTTAAGAACTTCTTCAGATTTGAGACATGAAATACATCATGGATTCCACTCAGTTAATCAGGTAGGGCTAATCGATAGGCCACTGGACCTATTCTTTCCAATATCTCAAATGGTCAACATATCTCGGATTTAGCTTTCCTCTTTTGCCAAACCGAATGACGCCTTTCCATGGTGAGACTTTCAATAAGACTTTGTCACCAACCTGAAATTCTAGAGGTTTCCGTCGCTTATTGCATAGCTTTCTTCTGTCGCGCGCTGCAGCCATACGGTTCCTTATCTGTATAATCTTCTCAGTGGTCTCATGCACTAGCTCGGGACCCGTTAGCTGGCTATCACTAATTTTAGCCCAGCAAACTGGTGATCTATATTTTCACCCATACAAAGCTTCGAAAGGTGCTGCCTTTATGCTGGTATGATAACTATTGTTGTAAGAAAATTCCACCAATGGTAGGTAAACTTCCCAGTTATTCCCTAAGTCAATCACACAAGCACGTAGCATGTCTTCTAGTGTCTGTATAGTACGCTCACTTTGACCATTAGTTTGGGATGATAAGCAGTACTCATGTCTAATCGCGTACCTAAAGATTTCTGTAATGGATGCCAGAAGTACGATGTAAACGAGCATCGGGTCAGAAATAATTGAGACTGGTACACATGTCTAGAACTATTTCCTTTAGATAGAGTCATGTTAACTCTCCATTTTGTCCGTTTCTTTTATTGCCAAGAAATGAGCGGACTTCGTTAATCGGTCTACGATAGCCCATATCGTGTCACACCAGTAGGAGTCTGTGGTAGTTTGGTAATGAAATCCATTGAAATCGGTTCCCACTTCCACGTAGGATCTCAGGTTGTTGTAATAGTCCAGATGGTTTCTGATATTCCACTTTTACCTTCGAGCAGGTCAGACACTTACTCACATATGTAGCTACATCAGCTTTCATGTTAGGCCACCAATAGTGCGCCTTCAAGTCATGATACATCTTATTAGATCCAGGATGTATAGAGTACTTAGACTTGTGTGCCTCACTCATGACCAAGTCCCTCAGATTTCCATGCAGAGGTATCCAGAGTCTGTCCATGAAAAACGAATCCCATCCGTTTCACATCAAGTGTTTGTCCATTCCTCTTAAGGATTTGAACCAATGTTTTCTGCCTTCAGAGCTGCGATCTGAGCCTCTCGGATTTGTTCAGGTAACTGTGTACTAATGGTGAGTTGCAAAGCTTACACGCGTCGAGGCTTAGCAGTTTCCTTTCTACTCAGCGCGTTAGCAACTACATTAGCTTTTCCCGGATGGTATTTGATAGCACAATCATAATCTTTCAACAATTCTACCCAGCTTATTTGCCTCATATTCAATTCCTTTTGCTCAAATATGTGCTGAAGACTCTTGTGATCGGTGTAAGTCATGCACTTGGGTGCCATACAAGTAATGTCTCCAGATCTTTAAGGCAAAAACTACCGCACCCAGCTCCAAGTCATGGGTGGTATAGTTCTTCTCATGAACCTTCAGTTGTCTCGAGGCGTAAGCTATCACTTTACCTCGCTGCATCAAGACAAAACCAAGTCCTTGAACAGAGGCATCACAATAAACTACAAAGTCATCACTTCCCTCCGGTAATGCTAATATCGGCGCGCTACACAACTTTTGCTTCAGTAACTGGAAAGCGGACTCTTGACTATCACCCCATTTATACAGTGTTCCTTTTGTGAGTCAAAGCCGTGAGAGGTTGTGCAATTGGAAAATCCTTCAATGAACCGTCGATAATATCCTGCTTGTCAAGAAACTGTCGTATCTCACTAGGCGTCTTGGGAACTGACCAATTCTTTACTCAATCTTCGCTGGATCGACATGTATCCCTTTCTCATTAACAATATGACCCAGAATTGCACTTCACGTATCCAAATTCACACTTAGAAAGCTTGCCATACAGTTGTTCTTTCCTGAGTAATTCCAGGATTAAACGTAAGTGCTCTTCATGTTCTTCCTTGGTCCTTGAGTAGATCAATATGTCATTAATAAACACAATAACAAACTGATCAGATAGGTTTTACACACGATTCATGAGATCCATGAATAGCTGGTGCATTCGTCAACCCAATGGCATGACCAAGAACTCGTAAGAACCATAACGTGTATGGAAAGCTGTCTTCGAGATGTCCTCCTCTCGAACTCTCAGTTGATGGTACCCAGACCTCAAGTCAATCTAAAATAGTAGCTTGATCCTTGAAGTTGATAGAACAAATCATCTATACGAGGTAGCGGGTATCTATTCTTGATCGTAACCTTGTTCAGTTCTCTATAGTCATGCACATTCGAAATGTGTCATCCTTCTTCTTAACAAATAGAACTGGCGCTCCCCAAGGCGACGAGCTCGGTCGAATAAACCCTTTATCCAATAGCTCTTGTAATTGAGCGGATAATTCTTGTAGTTCGTTCGGAGCTAACCGGTAAGGTGTTCTCGCGATCGGAGCGGCTCCGGGAGTTAGATCAATCTGGAACTCAACTTGACGATGAGGTGGTAATCCAGGTAGATCCTCTGGAAACACCTCAGGAAAGTCACGAAGGACAGGGATATCCTCTATCCTCTTTCCTTCTGGTTGCTTATCAGTGACGAGGCTAATATAGCTAATCGACCTTACGTAGCAACTTCTGTGCTTTCATGTATGATATGATACCCATCACTGACCACACCGTTCACCTCTGACCGAGAGAACTTCTTCGCCAACAGGGATTCGTATAATCTTTTCGCGACATATGACTTCCGCCTGCTTGTCGGAAAGCCAATCCATGCCGACTACTACATCAAAGCTGCCGAGCGTAACAGGCATGAGATCTATGTCAAAGGTATGTCCAGCAAGTTCTATCTTGCAACCCATAAGGATATGTGTCACGTGAACCTGCTTACCGTCAGCTAACTCTACGATGTAATTAGATTCTAACGCTGAGAGCACATCACTTAAGAGACTACTAAACTTAGTGGAGATGAAACTTCTATCGGCTCCAGTATCAAATAGTACGGTAGCAAAACAACCGTTAACAAAGAATTTACCAGTATAGTATTAGGGTCGTTTAGAGCTTCACCTGAACCGATGACAAAAGCTCTTCCTTTGCCCCACTGTTTGCCACCGTTATTGCTGCCATTGCGATTGTTGGTGTTGTTGTTGTTGTTGCCATTGTTGTCGTGTTTTTCCACCATTTTCGTTCTTCTCAGCTGTGGACAGTTTCTCCTGAAATGGCCCTCTTTCCGCATTCAAAACAACCTTTGGCGTTTCTTGAGGTTGTTGAGGCTTCCTCATCAATTCACCACGGCAATCCTTCGCTGCGTGTCCAACTTTACCACAACGCTGGCATCGAAACTATCACACATGCCGGTGTGGTGGTAATTGCATCGGTTGCATTGGGATTTTTCCCAACATAGCCTCCTTGTCCCTGTGGTGCTGAAGATGACTGATTATAGTTACGATTGTTATCGAACTTTCTTTGTTGTTGGTGAGGTTGGTGCTTCTGAACGTACTGCTGTTGTTTGTTGTTGGTTGCTGGAGGATGAGCCTTTATCACCAGTATTCTCCCACTTACATTTGTTATCGGTACGCTAGCCACTGCGCCCCGCTTGGGTAATCTTCCTTGCTCTACTACTGCCTGGTCAGTCAACCTATGGGCCAACCGGATAGCCTGCTGTATGGTGTCAGGATTGGAAGCAGTCACCATACTCTGAATCTCGGGCACCAGTCCACGTATGTAATGCTCATCCTTTTGTGCATCTCATTAACCATCCCTGGGCATAGTGTGGCCAACTCATGAGACCGTGTAGTTATAGGCCTCAATCTCGAAACTTGCATCTTGAGCTGCCAAAACTCAATTTCCAACTTTTGTACTTCATCACGGGGGCAATACTCCTCCGTTATCATTGCTTTAAATTCAGTCCAAGGTAAGTCATTAGCCATATCCTGGCCTAGCATTTGCACCTGGGCATTCCACCAGGAGAGAGTTGCGCCTTCAAGTGTTCCAGTTGCGAACTTCACTTGGTCAGCTGTGGACAGTTACACTTCGAGAAAACAGATTCAGTCTTCTCAAACCATCTCACTAGTCCTCACAGCTCCTTCAGTCCCGCTGTAGGTATGGGGCTTGCAGTCCATAAAGGATTTGTAGGTACAGAGTGGGGGTCCTGTTTCGACAAACCAAACATTAGTTGAGTACCCCGGATGACAACTGAGATATCGGTTAGATCACTGGTATCATTTACCTGCTGGCTGTCCTGTTTGTGCAGCAGCCACTGCCGCCTGAACATGTTCGTTAATCAGAGCAGCCAACTCAGCAGGAGTCATGTTGATAGCACCAGCACCACGTCACCGGCACCACGTCCACGACCACGTCCACGTCCTCTACCGCGTCCGTCCATATTTCACTTTACATTCACAAATACAATAGTGAGTAACATCCAACACATTAATCTCATTGAAGTATGGTAAATAGTAAGAAATAATGAATTTGCCACAACCACACATTTATAACAAAAAAATAACCAAAGATAAATAAATTGTAAATGGTTCACAAAATATCCATCAATGTCAAAATTTTAGTTTTTCAGTTGGGTGGGAAACAACCCTTCCACATAGGTTTCAAAAGGAAAGAAACACTAATAGTCCAAGTCATATAAGGTAGAATCAGTCCAGCACGTCAGATCCGTCACTGTCCTCATCCATCTCTGCGGTTCTTCTTCGGGGGCTTCCTCCGGTTCCTCTTCCGGGTCTTCCTCATCAGGGTCTGCCACAGGTGCAGGGCTTCAGCAACCTGAAGTGCTGCTAGCTGTGCCTCGAGTTCGGCAACCTATCGTCTATCACTATATTATGATCCTGCGCGCCCATGCACTCAGTAAGTGTTAGCACATTGCCTGCCAAAGTATGATGTCCACCAATGGCCATCGAGAGTCGCTCTTGGAGCGTCTCTACCTGGTAGCACAATTCCGCATCTCAGATCGTAGGGCAGATTTCTCATCAGTGAGTCCTCTAATCCGCTGTCGCTCCGTGTCTAGAGTGGCCACTAAAGCTGCAAACGCCTGCTCGAGAGGGATGTCCAAGGTAGGAAGAGTAGGCAATGCAGAGGTTCGATGACCTAGTCCTAGGTCGGGTAGAGCTACAGGTGGTACATGCTCTCTATAAGCCATACGAGTACGTAGGTGGGGTAGAAATCCCAGTTCCGCGGAGGATCGAGCTCAGGCGGTATGAAAGGCTGATCCAGTCTATCTCGCCAGGAGGATAAGGATGCTGGGGCCAGTTAAATCCCCTATCAGGTACGGGAGAAGTAGGAGGTGACTCAGATTCGCCGGTCTCTTGCCCAAATCACGGACGGGATGACATGCCATGCTGCGAAGTACATGTTGAGTATGCCAATGAGTATACAGTAAGGAAGTAAGTGACGAGTAACTAACAAACTGTGCGGTTATAGTCTAGTGTGTATGCAACCTAGTTCCCTATAACCAATGGCTCTGATACCAATCTGTCACACCCTCAATCACGTGCGGGGTTTTACCGCGAGACGTGTGAACAAACCAGGATCTCAGTCATTAGTTACTCAGAACGACTCTATATGAACATACAACCAAAATCAGAGTTTAACTTTAAAACGATGCGGAGCGTTAATAAATATGAAAACCAGAATAATGTAACACAATGTAAACATGCGCAAACACACGCCCACGTGTGCCAAAACAAATACATAAATGCTTAACAACCAAAACCAACAAAGGGTTCCAACAATGCTGACATCTACAATGCTGACCCTGTGAATGTGCACCTATGCAATAGTAACTTCAACCTGAGAATAGCATACTAAAAGAGTCAACACAACGGTTGGTGAGTTCAAGAGTTTTAGTAAAACATAACTGTTTCAGTATAAAATATAAGAGTAAAATATAAGAGTGCATGAATTAGATAGCTAGTCTAAATTCACAAGTAATAATCATAGTGATTTCGCGATCGAAGCTGAGTGTGTTTCGTTTGTTGCCTCCCGTCTCGACTTACAGGTCGTGATAATGTTTATGTTAGGACAAAATTGCACTCGTTTGACCTCGAGTCGCACAGGTGGGCTCGTCAGACCCAGTAGTACTACCCAAGATTTCCCGCTAGTTACCATTATTAGCGATCCGAAAGTGTGAGGACTTTCATGGTATTCAACACTATATCATACTATACACATCTTATATAATAAAGCATTTGTAAGTCAGTATACTATCTCCCCCAAAGAGAGTGTATAAAAGGTGGGGCATGAACTCACCTGGTATGCACACGAACGATATAAAAAGCTAACTTAAAAGAGAGAGGAAAGACAACCTTAAGAGGTTACCTAGAACCGCAAGTACATGAGTACGTGTACACAGAACCCTAACAACCCTAAGTGCTCAATAACACATTGACCAAAGGTTTGAGAAAAACAAGACACGTTTGACCCAGTTGACCCCGTTTGAGACGTTGGTGACATATTAATTGAAATTCCATTTATCAAGCATAACAGTTCATCATACATGGTTATCATACAATTTGTTCACGTATGTCATTTCATCAACCACTTGTTCTTCCTAGATCATCATACTACTAGTTATCATACAACTCATGCGAATCTCAAGTAGTCAACATACTCAACACAATTACAATCACATCACAACTAGTACATCATACATAAGTCTAATCATGCACAACATGCCATGTGAAGCCACTCACTTCACACCCTAAACCCTGCCAATCCTACTAAGTAGGGGCCTCAGATTCGCACGCGTGTATGACAATTATTATCACATTATTCAAAAAGATTCATGCCAATCAACCTATCTAACAATGATCTATTACAATTCCCAAACATGATCCTATAATCACCCAACACAACCCTCATTACATGTATACCACTAAGGGTCCACATTCCCACATAATCAACCAAGCATCCAAATGTCTAATTTAACCCATTCATCACATTCAACATCATCAATAAACATGCTAACATGATTCTAACATTACAAACATGCTCATTCAACATATCCAAGATTCTATACAATTAAAGTTTTCCTTTGGTAAAGTACATCCAAAATCTATCTAACACCCAATACATTCATGAATTCATTAACATTATGCCTAATCAAGCTCATATCTTTCCTTTAAACATGTTCACACCTCAAATCATCATAATTCATCAATCTCATAACCAAAAGCTTCTACTTTTAGTAAGGTATGAACTACATTAACAATTCTTGGATTTCTAGCATAATCATCATCATTCTAACATTCATACAACATCATAAACACCATATCATCATTAATTCATCATCAAATCACCAACTTCATGCAATAAGTTACTATTAATAGCAATGTATGAACAACGCATCAAAATCGCAAATTTCTTGTACAATCCACGTAAACTGTCATCAATACAATCTAGCTAACATCACACATTCATCAACAATCTAAAATTTGACCTTCAAGCATCAATCTCGAACTAGGGTTTCGGCCATAACAACAAACCATGAAAAACCACAAAAAAACTAACCTTTAATCACGTATTGGACAAGAATTGATGTTTCTAACGTGTAATAATCCTTGAAATCGATCCAAATCGAAGCTTTCTTGCTTGTTCTTGCAAAAATCGCGATGGTGTTGGTGTTTGGAAGGTGTTCGCGGCCGATGGGTATGGTGGGGGGCTAGGGTTAGTTTTTTTTTTATTTAATTTATCATATTACCACTTAACCCCTATAGTTTTACATTTTATTAAACTAAGCTTTTAATTACTTTTTAAAAGGTTTTAACTTACTAATATAAACATTATTAATTAACAATAATAATCATATGCATTATTTTCACTAGTCACAAAAATACACGAATTAAATACACACGTTGGCATGTTAGAAGATAAAATCCACAAATAATATTTAAATCGCATAAGCACAACTAATACCAACATTATTAGTTAAATAATTATCTGTTTATCATCATTAATTATTATTAAGTCACCAACGTTCAACGACAAACTAGTGTGTGCTCACGACAAGTGTATGTCAGGCCTAACGGAACTACTAGTTTAGTAACGGAAAATTACCGATGTCACAAATTTAACTTGTGTATGCTGTAGTGTTAGGCTTTTTGAGGCTTTCTTGTTGAAATGTTGTTCTCGATGATGATGAGGCTGGCTCATCTGAGACCCAAAACGTTTTTGATCTAGACTCTCTGGAGCTGATTCTTACTTCTCTCTCTTAGTTGGTGTAGTAGTCGATGACAATGAGCCTAACATCATCAGAGACCTTTAAATGGTGTATTAATCGATTACGATGATCCTAACATCATCTGAGACCCTTAGATGGTGTGGTATCGATGACGATGATCCTACATCATCTCAGACCCTATGCATGTTGTTCGTTGTTCATTGTGTGTTTAGAGTTTAATCTTGGATGGTTTAAAGGTGATGATGATGAAAAGAAGGTTATGTTTGTTGTTGGCGAGGTAAACCTGATGTTTGCAGCCGCAACGAACAGCCGCTTCTGAGCCTTCTAACATTTGTGCTCTTATACTATAGGCATCTACTTGATTTGGGTGCTACTATTATCGTTGAACATTGTTGGCTATGATGACATGTAAAAACGTGTCTGAGCTTGAGGTGGAGTATGGGTGGTTGTTATTTGTCGATGCAATTTACTTGACACAGGCCATTAGTTTTGATGAAGACTGTTCTGATTATGTTGCCTCTTGTCTTCGACTCATTGTTTGGTAAAAGTGTTAGCCTGCGACTATGATGACAAAGTTCTGAGCCTCCGTTTACCCCGTCTTTATGACGCGCAACGCGCTTCTGGGTACCAACTAGTTACTTCAATTTGGTAACATGTGTTATGTGTACTTGCACTTAAATCCTATTGTTATAAACTCGGTTAATTAGTATCACTGAGAACACGAACCTTACTCCTGCTCATACTATTTATAGTGCGTCACATAGATTTGTGGCATCATTTATTTATTGGATTCGACACCAACAAACATCTTTTTTGTTCCTTGAACTAATGCCTTCTTTGACCTTACCATGTGTGACAACCGGTAAATTTCAGGTCAATACCCGGCTCGACTTAGTCATAATTATGCATATTTTACATGAGTTTCAATTGAGTTATAATTATTTAAAGTCATTTCATGCATTGCAAAATTTCATACATAACATTTCATACATCGTTGATTCGGCGTAATTGCTATTTTTACACGTGATACAACCGGCACACACGAACATTGGTGAGAATTAATATATATGTACTAATATATATTTTAAAAGTTTGCAATGTATTTTTGAACCAAAATATATACATGAAAATAATCTAAATTAATTAGAAAACTTAAACGCGTAATTAATGATTTACCTGGTATAAATCCTGTTAACGCGACTACTCGATGCATGATAACGTATGATCATTCTAAAATATATATAATATATATGGTATCGTAACATTGGAATATATTTTTTATATAATATATATATATATATATATATATATATATATCATATATAGATATATATTATATATATATATATGTTAAGACATATATTACAAAGTGTTACGAGATATTTTAGAGTGTAAAAATATATATGGTTATATATAAAATATATACGTAAGTTAGAGATCTTAAATACTGTTGACGCCACCGCCACCAAATAAATGAAAACAAAAGGTATCCTTTTAAATGCGTTAAGTAGCAACACTAAAATATTGAACATATAAACTAATGCTAGTGAACCATCTGGTCTAAATATACATTCTTTTTATATCATTTTAATAAAAGATTCATCTACTCGCGTTAACACATACCCGCTACAACCTTTGTAGTAAACAATATATTACACTACAAAGGAAATGTCAACTTTCTTTCCTCTACTCAATCCTCACGAAAATACACTCATACCCACACTTTTCAAGTTGGTTTGATAATCCCTAAACTTACCTTATTAATGTTTATGACCTTTTTACAAGAGCACATTCCCACCATATTTTTTAACCCCATTTATGGTCAAGAAGACCTCTTTTTTTTCTTCATTTAGCTAACAAGCTAAGGCACACACACCCACCCTACATGTACCCATATTGGTGAAATTCTTGGTTGACTTTGATTATATCAAGGAAATTTTCTGAAATGTAAATGGTTTCTTTTAAAAGATTATATTCCCATGTATTTACCAATGTTACTTTTTGCCCAACTACTACCCCCCACCCCCACGTTTATTTGTCTGCACTCAAACCTCAAAATCTTCTTTTCCTTACAAGAATTATTAACTTTATAAATATGAAAGTAAAATTTTTATAGTTCACTCATATCTTAAACTACCACACTCCATCTATTATTTCTCCACTCTCAAGATCGACCAACACACCATCATCCATATTTATTTATTTCTTAACTTTGCTCCAAGAGATTTAAGTATACTCAAGCCTCTCAAGTGAAGTTTAGAAGCTTCTTGGTATTCTCAAGCTACATTCTTCCTCTCCTTGTTTGCTTCTAGTGAGAACACATCTTCCTATTTCCTACTAAATAGTTATCATTTATGTTTTACAATGCACTAGTTTCATGTGACTATTTTTCTCCAACAAAGTGCTACATGTAAAAAAAAAGATAACTTTTGAATGCACATAATTACAGGGGATAATAACTTTACATAAACATGCTATGTTTACAAAATGGTAGTTTATAATGTTAAATTTAAATGCATGTGTTTAGGTCCTTACAAGTCTATGGGTTATTTATTAAAATGTTAAGTTCGTAGGAATTTTAAGTATATAAAAAAAACATTGTTAAATTGAATACGTGGATTTTTACTGAATATTTTGGCCCCATAAAAGTTGGACTCAAACTTTAAACTGATTTATAAAGAAAACTATACACATATTGTTATAAGTCAAATGATAAAAAAAAAGATTACTCACAATGATAGTTATTTAAAAGGATTATATAAACTTAGGTGTTACATTAATCTGGAAAACCACGCTTATATTTCACGAAATATATATATATATATGTGTATACAATTCTTAATAGTATTAAAATATATCATTGCAAACGAAGACATAAATTTTGCTAAACAAGAAAACTGACATTATTTTGTTAGTAAAACTCTAAAAGGACATTTTGTAAAAACATAGAAATTTTTATATTTTTACTTGATTTTACGACATTTTTCAAAAACGTTACTTAGAATAATTATATATTGTATATTTAATTACCATTCTTAACTAGTACAACGTAAATCAGGTAAAGATATTATTTTACAAATCATATCCTAAGTTCATGCTAAGTTAAAAGTGTCAAGGAACACACTTGGGGGAGTATATGACTTATATCAGTTCACTTAAATATATATTTTCGGGTAAACAAAACACAAATCACCAACGGATTGTTGTGTCAAACGAGCTTTTTATAACAAAGATAATTTGGATGAAACAGTTACATGTTCATGTTACACGTAATAGCAATTACTTAGACATAAGTTGTCTTAATTATTCGAGGGTGAACTTAGCTTGGATTTTTCCAAGCACTTTGGATACTCACAGATTTTTCATACCCGATCACGCACTTGTCAGGTGAGTTTCACAGCCTTATTTTTACTTATTTTCATTTCGGGGGAGATTACATACAAATTACTATTTTCGTGGACACAATTACTTGTCAATGGTTTCACATGTAGATAAGTTGTTTACTTACCGTATGAAGTCCCCTATTATCGGACCGTTAGTTTATTTCCCAAAGCGAGGTAATCATGGATAGTACTATTGGATTTGACTACCCCCGCCCTGGTTAATTACCCTATCCTTGACTAGAGGTCTAAACGGGTGCATTATTAGCCTGTTCACCCCCGTGCATACGATAGGAATGGGTAGGGGCAATCTATTATAGTTACAGTCTAGCTTCGGTTGTGGTGCTTATATAATGTTGTAGTATTGTATGATCGACAATCAAATCATGGAAAGACTTATGGTCCATTACACTGTTTACTATTACTTAAAAACCTGTAAACTTACCAACTTTATATTGACACATTTTCATGCATGTTTTCTCATGTATTTGATATTTACATCAAGTTAAGCTATCATGGTTCACATCGCATTTAGGGTCATTCATGTTGTTGGGACATTTATTGTTGTATTTGTCGTGTTTTGAAAACTATTACATTAGTTCTACTGCTTTCCGCAATTTAACTCTGAAAACAGTTAAGTAGTTTTAAACTTATTGTAATGTATGTTTTACTAAATCATGTAGTGGTCGATCAATGACTGTGATTCCATGACGTTCATACCCCGCGGGAAACCACCGTGGTTGGGGGTGTGACACTATGTCTTTGTTCAAGGATGCTCCTCACAAACAACCCATCACCAGAATCTACCTTCTCATTTGTTATATTTTCTTAAGTTCTTCAGAATTTAACGCAACAAGCACTTCTTCCATAGTCAGAGTGTCTTTCGCAAACATGAAAGTGTCAATAAAATGCTTAAATTATTAAGGGAGAGATGTCAGTAATATATTGTCGTGATCTTCATCTTTTAGTGTTACTTTATATTCGCAAGATCTGATATCAACTTATTAAATTCATTCATGTGGTCTTTGGCTGACTTACTAGAATTCATATGAAATGAATACAACCTTTTCTTGAGGTAGAGATGATTGGCAAGTGATTTCATCATGTAATGACTCTTTAATTTCATTTAAACTTCAACAACAATATTGTAGTCTCTTCGAACACCTCTCTTAGAATCCATTATTGTTACGCTGACCACCCGACCGTATCTAGGCTCAATATAATGGCATTGTGTGCTACTTGGGGATATACTTATTTTTTTGTCGATAAGGTTCTTTGACATTCCTTGTTTTTCGTGCAATGCAACGACCCTTGGTTTACAAACAATGCTCTCATCTTTAATTGCCAAAAATCAAATTCACTCTTCCTATTAAACTTTTCTAGTTTAAATTTCACTACACCATTGTCGATCTTTCAATTTCACGATTGATTACCTTCTCGGAATTAAGCTTTATGCAGGATACCAATTGTTGAGATAACCAACACCAGATACCGATAAACAATGATTAAGAACAATAACAAACAAGAAGTACTCTCAATCTTATTGATGAATCAAAACAAATTATACACCCTAATTCATATATCATAATGAACTCATAAATACGATTAGATGCTCATTCAACAACTTAGAACACATCTGGATGATAATCAAAGCATGATTATCTCTAACAGCCATTAACAGGGAATTAACGCTTCTAAAATAGGAAGTTACATTTAGGCCACCGACACTTCTATGAGTATTACAAATTTAGCTTTATACTTCACACAAACAATAAGAAGAATGATTATTTAGTTATACAAGGAGGTAACACAATGATGATTCCATGGTAAAGGTTTACATGGGTACGAGGTAAGATAATATTAGGAAAAAAACACAACTACATTAACTCAATACTAGAACCATCAACTTATTACAAGAAACTTTATACTAGTGAAGGAAAACCCAAAAATTTAAATAAGAGGCTATACTTTCAATTCCAAGAAATAAGAACCATTCAAAAGAAATGGTAACAGTCTAGTGGTATGGTATTTGCCCTCACAAAAATAATATGGATTCAAATTATTGCAAATGCAAGTGTAGATGGAATTTGATGGGAAAAATGTTGTTACACGAAATCAAAAGAAACTAACTCAAACTAAAACAATTTGATAAGCATTTAATTTACCAAGGTTCATCTTTTACTTTGCTTTGTTTAACCCTAACATTAGAAAGGACAAGAACTTATTTAAGTAAATGTTACATGTCACAAGTCGGTAAATGTTATATTTATATCTCTAATATATAAGTAATTCATATCATTACGTATCACAATTCTAGCTCTATGTTAATTTTTTATAGTTTATTTATATTTTGCAACCACATGTTATAATTCTAGCTTCTCAAGATTTTTTTTCCGCTTCTTTTCTTTTTCAATATCATTGTTTATTAGTTACTTAAAATTTAAATATTTTTATATATATCTTTTTAAATCTCTGTAAGTATTTAAATTTTTTAACTCGTGTAATAATGGGTTTCTAACTTAATATATAAAAATATAATATAATTCTCACATTATGAGACTCATACCTAAAAACTAACTATAATAATTAAGATAAAATTATAGTATAAAGGGTAGCTAATATAAAAAAGTCTAAGATTGATTCTTGTCTTGATATGTGTTCATGTATTGTTTTTATATGGAAGAATATTTTAGTTGTTGTGTCGAAAACGTTAGGTCTTTATGTCTAATACGTCAGATTAGTATGTCAAATATTTTTAATCATCTGTTAAATGAATCATCCTTGTGTTTTATACTTTAGATCATTTTATGTTATTTTTGTCATTGTGTTTTTATATATTATATTAATTTTGTTGTGTATTTTATCATTGTTTTTTTTAAATTAGAATTAATGATGTTATTTCCACAAATTGTTTTTTAAATTTATAGTGTTCAGGAAAACACGTTGACGAGTAGAAAAACGCAATAAGATATTTTATTGTTGTGTCTTATCTTTTATGTATTTTTTTCAAATTTTTAATGTATTCGATTTGTTAGTTGTTATATTATCATTGTGTTTTACAAACTAGAAAGAACGACAATGTTATTTCAACATTATGTTTTTTTTTAAATTCATCATTTTTAGAAAAAGACAATAGTGTTTAAAAATACAATAACAAACCTAAAGATACACTTAACTGCAATAAACACATAATGACTAACAAAAATTATATGACCTAAAAAACATAAAATTATTTTTTTATCTTTTTATATAACGGTGACATACTCGTTTTAATGATAAAAAAAGCTTATTTTTTGTAATTGTTATAAAAATATTATGTCATATACAAAAGTTATGGAATAAATTACTATTTTGGCCCTTTGGGTTAGGGTCATTTAACTCTATCAGCCAAAAAAGATATATTTTGACATATCAACCCCTAACGTTTTATCTTTTAACTGTTTTGGCTTTTAATACTAACTCTGTTAACTTTTTTCTGTTAAGTGTAAAGGCATTTTGGTCATTTTGCATTTTAAGGACTATTTATATAAATTTTAAAGCTTTAGTTTTATTTATGCATATTTTTTAAATTACAAATACAACCACCACCTAACACAACAAGAACCACCACCTAACATAACTGCCACCCACACCACCACCTAACACAACCACTACCACTACCTCCTAAGACAATCACAACCCACCAGATCCCCCCACCCATCACGACCACTACCACCACCACAAACCTATCATCATCATCCTCCCTATAGATCAAGCACCAAACATATCATCGAGTGGGCATGTCGGCTGATTTAGGGGTTTGCGACAGGGGTTAGGGCAGAAAAAGGTTAATTAATTGATGATGATGCAAATAGGAAGGTTTGATTGGGGTGGAGATACTGGTAGACAACAACGACCGGTGTAGTGGTGGTGGAATTCGATTGTCAACGGTGGTAGTAGGGTTGTGGTGGTAGGGAAGAAGGAAACAAAAAAGGGAGGCAGCAGTGCTGGTGGTGGTGCGGTTTTACTCGAGTGAAGAGCATCAATGGTATACTAGTGGCGGCACTGGTGACTAGAGATGATTGCGGCACTCATTGCCAGTTGGCGTGGATGTGGACGGTGATTAGTACGTGACAGAGGTGGAGTCCGGCAGTGGTGCGTGGTGGTTGTGTTGGTAGTTTTAAATAAGTGTATAAACAACCCTAAATTTTTGGAAATTTACATAAATAATTCTCAAAATGAAAATGAACCAAATAGCCTTACATTTAACTGAAAAAAGTTAACACAGTTAGTGTCAAGGGCCTAAACAATTAAGAAATAAAATGTTTATGGTTGATATATCAAAATATTTCTTTTTGGATTGACAGGGTTAAATAACCCTAATCCCAAGGGCCAAAATAGTAACTTACTTAAAGTTATGAATGTTTAAAAAAGTCAAAAAACTTAAAAAATTAACAAAAATGGTTTTGCCTAAAACGTCCATCTAACAAACTTTTTTTACGATTTGATTTCAATAATTTATTAAAAAATTTAATGACTAAGATTTTTTTCTTACGCTATTTAGATTTAAAACCTCTTTTTAGTTAAGCCTTGCCTGATATTGTAATGTTGGATAATATAGTGAGAAGCAAATAATTGTACAACACCAAAAAAAGCAGGTTGATTTGCACATAAGTAGAACACATTTGATTTTTGATTTTAACACATTTCTAAAGTTCAACTTCTAGAAAAGAATTCAGGTTGATTCACACATTCATAGAACACATTTGATTTTTAATTTTAATAAATTTCTTAAGTTCTGCTTCTAGAAAAGATTAGAACATTTTATTTTTGATTTTAATAAATTTCTAAAGTTCTGCTTCTAGAAAAGATTAGAAATTTCATTATGGAGTAAATTCCTATTTTGGTCCTGTAGTTTGGTTTTTAACCATTTGAGTTCAAAAATATTTTTCTAACAAATCAATGTCTGTAGTTTGTATTTATAATCCTTTCAGTCCAATACATTAACAGAGTTAGATTTTTCTATTAGTTTCTAATAAAATGACCAACTGCCCTTAGAATGAAATGGTTATTTTAATAACCTCACTGACAAAAAACGTAATTTATTCTATCACATAGACACATTATATATATATATATATTTATATATATATATATATTTATATATATATATATATAAATGTATGTATGTATGTATGTATGTATGTATGTGTAAAAAATATTTTTATTTTTAAAGTTTTTTAAAAATAATTTTCTAAACCGTTTGGATTTTAAACCAAGAATATAATTACTAAAAAACGTTTTTAAGCGTTTTTAAACCATTTTAAAAAGGTTTCTAAACAACTTTTAAAATCAATCATCTCAAAACCGTTCAGCTTCTTAGACATTTTTTTAAATCGTTCTTCTTACTTAAATGTCTTTTAAAACCGATACGTTTTTCGGACGTTTTATTTAAATGGCTTTTTAATTGTTCTCCTTAATTTAAGCTTCTTTTTCAAACCGATTGGTTATTCAAATGCAACGAAAAACTTAAAAACACTTAAGTATTTAACATCCTAGAAACCCTAATTGTAAAAGTAGAAATCACTTAAAGTCAACTTGAATAGAAGACATAAAAAAATCAAAAAGAGAAAAAGAAGTTTTAATAAAAGTAATAGTTTAAAAAGAAAGCTTTAATAAAGGGATGGTTTAATAAAAAAAACATTCAAATAAAAGAACGGCATAAAAATACATTTAAATGAACCGAATGGTTAAAAAATATGTATAAATAAAACAAAATTTTTTTAAAAGACACTTAATAGAATTGTACAATTAAAGCAAAGCACCATTTAAATAAAATAACATTTAAAATGACTTTACGGTTCAAATTAAACATAGTTTAGAGAAGACGTTTAAGTACGCTAACAGTTTAAAGAAGAAGTTTAATAACCCAAACTGTTTTGAATTTTCTGTTAAATAAGATGAATGTTTAAATACGACATTAAAAAACCCAACTGTTTAAAAAAAATAAATTCTAAAAAAATTAAAAAATAAAAAATAAAACATTTAACATATATATATATATATATATATATATATATATAATATGTTTGTTGAGAGACTAAACATGTTTTTGATCCCTAAGGTTAATTTAAAATAACCATTTCACTCCAAATGCATTTTGATTATTTTATTATAAACTAATAAAAAATCTACTCTGTTAGTGTATTGGACTGAAATAGTTACAAAATACAAACCACGAGGCTTAATTTGTTAGAAAATCTTTTTTTTGGATTCAAATGGTTAAAATAACCAAACCAAATGAACCAAAACAGTAATTTACTCAAATTACTCTTCATTATGTGACGATCCCCTTCATTTAAGAAAATTGATACGAGTTAAAATCTTAAATTAATGCACAAGTCAATTTTGGTTGATTAATATTAAACAATTAGTTGAGAAGGACATCTTCTAACACTTGCTAATTATAAAAGTCCAAATGATCGAAAATATTCTTGACCATTCTTTGCCGTCACGGCCTATCAATCACCACAACCAACACGATTCACACCACCCGTCGTTGACATGATCACCATTGTCGCCACCTTTACACCACTGTCGACACCATCCCATAATTACCAGTGTCGCCTCTTCCCCGCCCCGTCATTGCCACCGGTAACATCCATCATCACTGGCTACTAAAAAATAATATAGTAGGGTCAACTCTGTTGGAATTTTTTTTCAAAAATAATTCATTAACCCAACCTTACTTTAGCTCGAGTGACCTAAACCTTTTCCATTCAGTTTTTAACCCAAAGTCCATTTGAGACTATCTACTTTGACCTAACATTTAAGTAGATCCTACCGTCCATTATAGCTCGCTAACATAGTATCAATATGATTTTTATAATATTAGTTTAATATTTACTCTTTCTAAAGTGATAGTTTGTGTGGACATATAAAATGAAGATGAAAATAAAAACATCAAAGAAAATAAAGATTACAAAGAAAAAATCTATACATAATAACAAACAGATTATTATGTCAAGTTTCATAATTTTATAAGTCAAACATTATTTTTCACACATCTCTCTTATTACTAACTAATATGCATAAGTTATAAATAACAAGTGTCAAGTTCAAATTACTTACGTGACACGTGTCTTTTGGGACAGGGGTAATTTCATCCGCGCCACAATTACGCATTTAAGATGGATAATTACGTAAGTTATATTCATTATTACGTAAGTTTTAATTATAATTGCGCAAGTTCAAATTACTTAAGTTATAAATAACAATTATGCAAGTTATAGTTATAATTACGTAAGTTATATGATAATTACGCAAGTTATTTTCATAATTACGCAAGCTATATGCACAACACATTCACTTTTTTTAAAATATTAATTTCTTTTAAAAAAATATAGCAATACTATACTCAAATTAAAGAGAATAAAATGCCTGATTTTATGATGTAATTTTTTTAAAAAAAATAATGATGTATAAAAAAGTTATATGCGTTTAAAAAATAGGGGAATTTGAAAAAGTCGACAATTGTAGGCTATTTTCAAATTACCCTTCTAGTCCATTCCTTGTGTGATTACTCTCACCTCTAATCTGAATCATTAATTCCGTAGATCAATTGTTGTTATCATTTCGTACACTTCGCACAAATTCATCATTTTGTACCGTAAACTTTCCTATATGTGTGTTTATAAAATTCACTTTCACATTTTTACAGTTTATCATTTACTAAATATCGGATTAAGACTTGACTTTATTTGATATTGAATTTTTTTAATATTTTTTGAATTTTCATTACTAACTATTACATATTATTTGTATTCAACTCGTGTATATATATATATATGTTTTTAACCTAGTATATAATATAAGGAAAATAAAAAAAATTGACAGAGCTTGTTCCTTTATAAGTTTAAACGTACTTGATTGTTTGAAATTTGAAAGAGGCAACGCATGCCCATGGCATCACTTATTAAAAGGTTAGGGACTTTTAATTAGCAAGTCAAAAAGGGTTTCATATTTTTTTGTGTGACAATTAAGTCTTGAAAATATTTGCATGCAATTAAAATATACAAAACATGGGTCGGGGTTCTAGATAATCATTTGCTTTCTACGGAATATGGTAAATATTTTATAAATTAAAAATTCAAATCAATCTTCTTATTAAAAAAACTATATGTTTGTAGGGAATCTATGATGACTGTACAATTATGATTGTCGTTAGTAATTAATAAACGTAAAATTAATAATTTAAATTATTATCATACGATGAATAAAAGTTTTGATTATTAAAATTTAATTTGTTTATTTATGAAGTTTCTAAAACCGAAGTAGAGTTAATTATTTTTAAATCAAATAAATAACCATATTATACAAAATTACTTCTTTTATTTATTCTGTTATTTTTTTACACACATGTATGCATACAAGTCACACATGATCAAATCATACAATTTAATAAACAAAAAGTATAACATACCTTTAAAATATATTAAAGACAATAACTTAACAGATAAATATGCTTCATGGTACAACACATAGGATTTGTCAATAAAAAAGATTAAAAAATGTTATTTGGATTGATATATTGAAATGAGAGTTAACAGAAAGAAACATAGGAGTTAAAGAAGGAAATGAGATAGTTTTAAGAGATATGTATTTAGCACCACTCTACTTATTGACATATTATGTAACTGAAAATATTTTTATTATGTAACCTAACTCATTTTTTAAATATTTATATAGATATGTTGATTTTTCCTTTAAAAAAATAAATGTACATTATTTACAATAAATATTTATCTAAATACATACTAATATATAATTTATAAGCATTTTATTAATACATACTAATGGTATCTGGTTGTGTATATAAGAACACTAATAGTATAATCTAGCGGGTGCTTACCCGCACTTCACCGTGGAATGATTTTATGTACAAATAAGTACATTACAAGGGTATGTTCAAAATTCAAAGAAAATTATGTTGTTGTGAGACCAAACGTTCAAGACTATGAAAACCCATAGATAAAGAAAGCATGTGTAAACAAAACCTAGCGTTTAGGGAAATGTAAGCCATATCGAGTATAAGAAAATAATATAATTAAAATCAAATGGAAAATTTGTTAAACTAAAAGTATAAAAAGGCAAATTACAGTAAAAAAACAAACTCGAAAAGATACCCAAAATATCTATTTCTCATTTTTTCCAATCAAAATGTCCCTTTAAATAATTGTCCCTCAAAATGTCCCTACCAGACAAGGTGCCAATGCCTGTACAGATAGGAGCATCCGCCACCAGTCACAATGGACGCTTGTCCTAAGCAGACGCTTCTCTGACATCATTGTCGTGGTCGCCTGCAAGGGAACATGCACCTGCCTACTTGAGATAAATGTCTATTTATAACTGGTTCTGTTGTATAGGTGTCTGGTTCTGTTGTATAGGTGTCCTGCTCCTACATGTATAGGCGTTAGCGTCTTATCTGTGAGATATTTTAAGGGATAATTATTTAAGATATATTTTGAGAGAAAAAAAGTAGAGAAAAGATACATTTTGAGAATATTTCCAACAAATACACGAAGTACAAATCGATATTTATTGATCTGGTCTTTTTAAAACATGGATAATTGATTCATTGTCACCACTACCAAAAAAGCCGTTTATTAGAAACCTAAATCTTTTTAAGATAATTTGAACATAAAGTAAACAAATGACTAGGTTAGATTACGAGGTGGGTTGTGCAGGAGTCAGTGGTTTTTGACCTCAATTCAAAATCAGAACTGATATTTTGATTTTTGGGTTTATAAAACCGTTCGGATTAAGTTTTTTTGGTTTTTGGTTTTGTTCGGTTTCACTTTTGTTTCGGTTTTAGTTTTTACTATTTTGGCTTTAAATTTTTTGATGAAAAAATAAATTTGGGTATAAAAGCTACACTAAATAAATTTTGGGTTAGATCTTTGCACTGACATCTTTGTTGATCTATATATATAATATATTATATTATATATATATATATATATATATATATCTATATATATAATATATATATATATATATATATCTATTGTTATATATTACTTGACATTTAAATAACTTGCAATCCATTAAAAAAAAAAAATTAATTAAATATATAAACGACTTATCTACTAGTTGAAGCAAAAATTTAAATATTTTTATTGAAACCTATATATTCAATCTTTTTTAGATAACATTAATTTAATAAGCTATTGATCTTTTATGTTTATAAGTGTATGATACACTTATAATTTACAAGTTTGGTTTTATGAATTCGTTTGATTTTTGTTACAAATAAACCGAAACCAAACCAAACTAAAACCATCAGTTTTTTGAAAAACATCAATCTAGAAAGTAAAACACATAATAACTATGTATCCTTCTATATTACTTAACAAATTTTATGTTGTATCTAAATTTCATTTATCATAAGTACTTATAGATTAATGTAATATGTAGTCTTTTGTTTTTCTTAATAATATTGTTTATGTTGTACACGCACAACAAGTTGATATTTTGTAACATTTGTTTCATGTTTTCTTTCGTGTGTACTACTAATATTAAATATAGTTACATGATATTGTGAAGATTTTTTTACATTGACATCGTATCAGTATTCAACGTATAAATTACATCATATTATTAATATCTCTTTTATATGACATTATCTTGTAAGGTTTACATTTAAAGGCTGATGCAACCAAAACATTCAAAGAGCTCCCAGCATGCATGTATGAAGTACAAAGTAAATTTACTTCGGAAGTTTTACACCACTCAAAGGAAATAAGCTAAGTGAAAAATCTTCCGAGGCAAATGACAAATCTTCCGTAGCCAAAGATGAAGTCTTCCGAAGCTTCAGAGACAAAGTCTTCCAAAGCCAAAGACGGATTTCTTCCGAAGACAGAGAAGATATGCTTCTTTGATCACCTTTTGACAAAAGCTAAACAACGTTCCGCTGCCACTTTGAAAACTCACCAACTTATATAAGTTGATGAAAAGGTCCATGCTTTAGTCAACTATAGATTATGGTTATTGGTCTGTAACTTTATACTTTTGTACCTTTTATCCTTTTTGTAATAAATTAGGATGTGAGCTATGGCATGTCATAGTTACTAGTCAAAAGGCAATCTGCCTTTTGACTTTACAATGATCTTGTTGTCTAGATTAGTGTATCCAGGTGGCCTTCAAAGTATGTCGGCTGTACGATATAGTATAAGTGTCTCAAGTACTTGTATACTTATGATGCTTTGTAACACTCGTAAGAACTTGAGAGCAATATACAACATTTTTGAAAACCATATTTGAGCATTCTTGTTCTTATTTTTTTACTTGTGTTCTTAGTATCATCTAACCGGTTCCCTATTTGATCTGCTTAGTGTTTCGTATATCTCCACCTTGTGAAACTGTTGCATTGACCACCCTTCACCGGTCCTGCAATTGGTATCAGAGCATTTCAGGCTCTTGATTCTAAGATCTCACCATCTTTGATCACTTCAGTTTCACAGAATACTTAATAACTCAAATGGCAGCTCTTACTAAAGCTGATATGGAAACGGGTATTATGACAAAGTCTCTACTAATCACTCCTAATGACTTTGATACTTGGTGCCAACTTATGGAAGGGTTCATCAAGTCTCAAGATAGCAGGATGTGGAGATCTGTTGTCAAAGGACCTCACATCCTAGGTACCTCTTCAGCCACTGCTGGAGGTGGGATGATACCAAAAGAAATGGCTGACTATTCTGAAGAAGACCGGAAGAAGATTGACATAGATCAGAAAGCCATGACTGCCCTCCAAACTACTCTTCCAAACTCCATATACAAAGGCTTCAAGAAGTGCAAGACTGCTAAGCAGCTCTGGGATGCATTGAGGCTCATGTATGATGGGTTGAGGAAGCTAAAGAGAACAAGAAAGACCTTTTGAAGCAGCAGTTTGAGAACTTCACCTACAAGACAGGTGAAACCATGACTCAACAATACTTCAGTATGTTGATATTGTGGACATTCTGACTGATGTTGGAGTAAAACTTGAGAATAGGGACATAGTGAGGAAGTTCATGTTCTCTTCTCCAAGACAATGGACTCACTACTGTGTAGCCATTAAGAGAACTGAGAACCTCTCTACCCTTACTCTCACAGAGCTGTATGGTATCCTCAGTGGCTACCAGATGGAGATGAACATGCAAAATCCATCAAGCAGCTCTTCCAATAATCAGCAGAGTTCAACCCTTCATGTGGTTGAAAGGGATAGCATCAAATCACTACATCATCTTATGCTTCCTAAAAACCTCACAAAAGGATCCTTTCATCACCTTTCCCTAGACACCAAGGGAGAGCTACATCCAAGAAAAACCATTCCAAGAGACAAGCTCTGCATAAGCCTTATGTCTACTGATGAAAGTTGTGACAACTTTCTCTTCACCCTTGAAGACTTGGACTGTATCCATCCAGATGATCTGGAGTACATGGAGTAGTCCAGCTGTAAGGCCCCAATCCCGGGAACCCCACAGTTGGTCAATCACAACCTCATTTATATCAAAACATATTAAGATTTATTAAGTAATAAAATATTGCAGTGGAATAATTCATCAAAAACCATTTCATGCTCTAATAAATACATTTGCCAGTAATACATCATCGTTCAAAAGATTACAAAACGTCACTTAGTTGTATTATAAAACAACATCATTATTATTGCATGAGATGGATGACAGTCTTGCCCGCCAAGTAGCTTCACCCTCGTGCCATCCTCAGCAACTAGTTACCTGCCAACTGAAAATGCATAAAAAGTTAGCGTTGCTGAGTGAGTTTTAGTTTTATATAATAAAATACTTTACCTTTAGTAAAAACATTTCCTTTACTTTCGTTCGTGATCACAAAACATACATACATCTTGATAATATCATTATTATCTTTCAACATTCTTTTCATTCATATCGTACTTTCATCATTATCTTTCACTTTCATCCAGACCAATGTCATATGCTCCAAACATTGTGCACGAAGCTGGTACTTGGACCGAAGTCTATAAATAGACCCCTAACATTGTGCACGAAGCTGACTCCAGTACCGGGGCAAGCGACAAGGGTCCAGTTTCGTACATACTGGTCAATCACAAGGATTGACCCCTGTGTGCATCCTTATGGGTTAGCTAAACCGCACACAGTTGAGCTAACAACCCCTCAATGAGTTGTGAACCTCCTTTCAGTTGCTTGCAAGACTTTACATTCTTTCATTAGGTTCCACTTCGTTAATAATGTCTTTCACTTTCATTATATAATACTTTACGTACAAGAGCATTAACACACCACGTAAAGTCACGTAATAATACTTAATAACGAACATCAATTACAGGCCATAACATGCATAACATGAACAAACATAACCCACCAAAACATTCCAGATCTTAATCATAAATTTCCATTTTTTCCCAAAATTTCTAAGGCAACTTAGGCGTATGAGCACTATGTAGGCGCATGGGCACTATGCAGGCGCATGAACATTGGGCGCATGGGGAAAACTTAGGCGCATGGGTACTATGCAGGAGCATGAGCACTACGCAGGCGCATGAGTACTTGGGCGCATGGGAAACTTAGGCGCATGAGCAACACTTAGGCGTATGGGCAAAAAAACTTAGGCGAGTGGGAACTATGCAGGCGCATGAGTACTTGGGGTATGGGAAACTTAGGCGCATGAGCAACACTTAGGTGTATGGGCAGTTTGGGCGCATGGGCACTATACCAGTTCTAACTTATGCAAATTTTCAGTTCTCGATCATCATCCTTACATAATCCTAGCCCAATCTAGCATACTAAGCTCAAAAACAAGCATACAACCATATAATTCAGTCAAACATTCACAAACACACATACCACATAAACAGGGGAACATACGATTAACATACTGGAAATTGCAAAAATAATAGTTTACATGCATTTCAGTCCCAAACAAGTTTAAATAGAAAATCCGGGGACCTAGAACTCACCTACAGTAGCCTTCGAGTAAAACTCCTCCAAACTCGAGAGCACTTGGAGTTCAATCACCTAAACACACCAAAAACCACAATCAAACACAGAGAAACACATAAGACTCGGTCTACAAGCTGAAAACCAGCTGAAACCGAACAAAACACACAAAATCTTACCTTCTAGATGATCTTCTTCTTTTTCTAACTAGAAAACCGATGGAAAACTCTGTTCTTTTACTTTTGTAGCCGAGCAGTTTGTGAGAGCAGGAAGAGTGGGCGGCCATGCCCACTTTTAAACATAATAATATTAAAGTTTGCCTCTTGCACAACTTTAACCCCCTCAACTTGGGTTATTTCACCTTCTTTCTTTATACTTCTCTTTTCTTTTCTTTTTCTCTTCTTTTTTTAAAATATCCAGGTGTTACAAGTCCACCCCCATTATATAGGTTTCGTCCCCGAAACCTCTGACTCCTCGAACAGTTATGGATAATGCTGTCTCATCTCTTCCTCCGTCTCCTACATAGACTCGAATCCCTTCCTATGCATCCACTGTACCCACACCAGTGGAACCATTTATTCCGTAATCTCTTCTCTTTTCTGTCAATGATGGCCACTGGTTGCTCCACATAATTGAGCCGTTCATCCAACTAATATCCTCCAGTGGCACAATCATATCCTCGTCGGGCTAAGCACTTTCTTAGATGAGATACATGGAATGTTGGATGAATCCCACTTAGCTCATCGGGTAGCTCCAACCTATAGGCTACCTCTCCTACTCGAGCAATGATTCGGAAAGGTCCTATATACCTCGGGCTCAGCTTACCCCCTTTCTGAACCGAATGATCCCCTTCCAAGGTGAAACCTTCAGCATAACTCTATCACCCACCTTGAATTCAATCGGTCTACGCCTCTTGTCAGCATACGACTTTTGCCTATCTTTTGTCGCCTTCATAAAGGCCTTGATCTTCTCCAACTTTTCAGTCGTAGCCTCGATCACTTCAACACTCCCCAACTCCTTCTGTTCGATGTCACCCCAACATACAGGCGTTCTACACTTCCTACCGTATAACATCTCATATGGTGGCATACCAATGCTGGCATGATAACTGTTGTTGTATGAGAATTCGGCTAATGGTAAGTGTTCATCCCAACTTCCTCCAAAATCGATCACGCATGCCCGTAGCATATCTTCCAATGTATGAATCGTCCTCTCCGACTGACCATCTGTCTGAGGATGGTACGCCGTACTAATATATAGCCTCGTCCCCATCGCGTCGTGGAATCTCTTCCAAAACTTAGATGTAAACCGAGTGTCACAGTCTGACACTATAGACACCGTACACCATGACGAGTCACAATCTCCTTAATGAACAGATCCGCCAACCTCTCAGATGAATACATCTCATGGATTGGCAAGAAATGAGCACTCTTCGTCAGACGATCTACTATCACCCATATAGCATCGTACCCTCTCGCCGTACGTGGTAACTTCGTAATGAAGTCCATGGTGATGTGCTCCCACTTCCACTCGGGTATATCCCAAGGTTGGATCTTCCCATATGGCTTCTGATGCTCAGCCTTCGCTTGCAAGCAAGGCACTTGCTCTCACATACTCCGCTATATCACGCTTCATACTCGCCACCAAAATCTTTCTTCATATCATGATACATCTTTGTAGCACCGGGATGAATGGAGTATCGAGTCTTATGAGCTTCATCCATGATTTTCCCCTGTAGGTCTCCGTAATAAGGGATCCACATCTACCCGAAGCGGGTTCTATCTCCGAGAGTGTTCTCACCCAACTTCGAGACTAGACCTCTCATCCTTTCGGAGTTAAGGCGCTTTTCTTTCAACGCCTCATCTTGGAACCCCTTGACCTATGTCATCACATCGGAGGTCATCACCAACTGGTAAGCTTTCATCCGGATTGGCTCGGGTCTCTCCTTTCGGCTAAGGGCATCCGCCACTACGTTGGCCTTGCCCGGATGGTAGTGGATCTCACAATCATAGTCCTTGATCAACTCTAACCATCTCTTTTGCCTCATATTGAGATCCTTTTGCTCAAAGAAATAATTCAAGCTCTTGTGGTTAGTGAAGATAGTGCACTTCATCCCGTACAAGTAGTGCCTCCAAATCTTCAATGCAAAGACCACAGCCGCAAGCTCTAAGTCATGAGTAGGGTAATTAGCCTCATGGATTTTCATCTGTCGAGACGCATAGGCTATAACCCTTCCCCGTTGCATCAGCACGCAACCCAATCCTGAATAAGAAGCATCTGAATAGACCACTAAATCTTCATTCCCTTCGGGTAATGTCAAGACAGGAGCTTGAGTCAATCTTGTCTTTAACTCCTCAAAAGCATTCTCCTGTTCCAGACCCTATACAAACTTCACATCCTTGCGGGTCATCTTGGTCAACGGTGAGGCTATCTTAGAAAATTCTTGAATGAATCTATTGTAATAGCCCGCTAAACCCAGGAACCTGCGGATCTTGAATGGCGTCTTTGGAGTCTTCCATTGCATCACCGCCTCCATCTTTGCCGGGTCTACCATGATCCCTTCGGAATTTACCACATGACCCAAAAACTGAACCTCGCACAACCAGAAAGCGCACTTGGAGAAGTTAGCATACAGCTTCTCTCTTCTAAGTGTCTCCAATACCTCACGAATCATGCTCTTCTTCGCTCTTCGAGTAAATCAGGATATCATCGATAAACACAATCACCGATTTATTCAACATCGGCCGACACACCCGGTTCATCAAATCCATAAAGGCAACTGGAGCGTTAGTTAGACCAAAAGACATAACGAGAAACTCATAGTGTCCATAATACGTGCAAAAAGCTGTTTTAGGTATATCCTGCTCCTTCACCTTTAACTGATGGTAACTAGATTGGAGATCTATCCTCGAGAACCAACTGGCACCTTGGATCTGATCAAATAAGTCATTAATTCTTGGTAGCGGATATCGGTTCTTCATTGTCAACTTGTTTACTCCTAGTAGTCGATGCACATCCTCATACTACCGTCCTTCTTCTTTACAAACAAGACCGGAGCACCCCAGGGAGAGATACTCGGTCGAATGAACCCTTTGTCCAATAACTCTTGCAACTGAACCATCAGTTCCTTCATCTCAGATGGAGCCAGTCGGTAAGGTGCCTTGGCAACAGGTTGAGCACCAGGTATCAAGTCGATCTGGAACTCAATCTCGCGGTCTGGTGGCACACCTGGTAAATCTTTTGGGAACACATCTGGAAAGTCACACACAACTGGTACGTCGGACAATTGTGGTACTGACGCATCCATATCCTTCACGTAAGCCAGGTAGGCACTACATCCATGTTTCATGCACTTCTCTGCCACCACTATCGAAATCACCTTCGGAACCATAGTAACTCGATCACCGTAGATCGTCACCGTACTCCCATCAGGCGCAGTCAATCGGATCATTTTCTTGTGACACACAATATTTGCTTCATAGGCTGCTAATCAATCCATCTCTAGAACCACATCGAATCCGCCTAGGGGCATCATGAATAATTTAGCAGTGAACCTATGGCCTTCCAACTCTATGTTATAATTCTCTATCAGATCAGAAATCCTGGTAGGTTTACCAATACCAGTTTCTACATCAAAGGGCTCATCAATTTTTCTACTCCTAACAGGCAACTTAGCACAGAAGACAGCATAAATAAAACTCTTACTAGCACCAGAATCAAATAACACAGAGGCACAAGTTTGGTTTACCAGGAACGTACCTGACACGACATCGGGGTCCACTCTAGCCTCCTTTCGAGTCATCGTGAATGCTCTGGCTTTTGTTCCCAGCCCATCTTTCTCAGTTCCCTTCTTTGCCCTAGAACTTTCAGCCCTCGGCTTCCTGCAATCTCTACTCATATGCCCAGTCTCGCCACAATAGTAACACCTCATCACTCCACAATCTCTTGCCCTATGACCGTTGAAGCAGAGATTTGATCCCCACTTGCATTCCCCCGCAAGCTCCTTCCCACACCTGTTACACATCCTTGACGCAGTACTTGCCGTCACCACCTTCCTGTCATCCATTCTTGCCTTTTTGTTTTTGGGGGTAAAACCACCACAACCAAACCGCTTCCCATTCCAGTTCCTGCCACCACCACCCTTTTTGTTCACCTCCACCACTGCCACTTCTCTTTCATCATACAACCTCCCTGCCAGATCAACCACCGACCTAAACATACTCGGCCGGGCGGCGATCATGTGCATGCGGATGTCTGCCGGCAAACCTTGAATATACCTCTTGATCTTTCTTGACACCGGCGTCACCTGATCCAGCACCAGCCTTGCCATCTCGTTAATCATAGTCGTGTATTGCTGGTGTGTCATGGTTCCCGCCTCCAGCTGTAAGAACTCTCACTCAATCTTATCGAGCTCCCTATGAGGACAAAATTCCTTAATCACCAGCTTCTTCAGCTCACTCCACCTCATCCTCCCAATCGCCCTTCTACCCTCGGCCTGGACAATGTTGTCCCACCAGCATAAGGCCGAGTGCACGAATGAGTGGGTTGCAAACTTCACCTTCTGGTCCTCTCGGCACTCACTGATATCTAGCACCGCCTCCATCTCCCTCACCCATCGATGAGCAGCAGCAGCATCACCATTCCCATCAAAAGTTGAGGGCTTGCATCTCTGGAATGCCCCATAACTACACCCCTTGGCGGTTTCCTGCACCGCTTTCTCTTCCTCTTCGTCACTAGAGACAACCATCTCAGTTTCTGGTCACTCCCCTTCACCTGAACCTCTCCTAACGGTCCTCCTCCTCTCCTCCTTCTCTTTCTCTTTCTTTTCATCCTCCCTCACAACATGAATAACCTCGGTCACCACAGACGGCAGGATCGTCTGCATGACCTGCTGAACTTCCTCCACAACTGCCTCCTTCATAGAGGCTCTTAAATTAGCACTCTCATCACCGCCTTCCTGGTGATGAAGCTCGGGCAGGAGCCGTCTCAGCAGCCTTAGCCTTGTTCCCGGTGACACGTGGCCTTGCCCCACGACCACCCTGCACACCTCCTTGCAAAGCCTTCGAAGATCTACCACCCTCCATCCTCTAAACACTATAAGATTCAAACACCAACACGGTTATTCAGGGTAATAGCTCGGATTATGTCAAGTATAGTAAGTCCCTAATTACAATGGCCAGTTGTGATTAGCCACTTACTTTACTCTTCATCCCCCAAGCATTGCCTATCCTGACTACATCAGTATCCAAATCTACAAAGAGCACATAAATCAGATAGCACACGCACATAATACCGGTTAACCTTAAGAAAGTAAATTACCTGATGGCATATATCTACTTGGGCTGGCATCCCTCCATTTGGTCCCATTCTCAGTTTAAGTTTAGGTTTTGAAAATATTTACCCATTTCTCTTAAACTTTGGCTCTGATACCAACTTGTAAGGCCCCGTTCCCGGAACCCCACAGTTGGTCAATCACAACCTCATTTATATCAAAACATATTAAGATTTATTAAGTAATAAAATATTGTAGCGGAATAATTCATCAAAAACCATTTCACGCTTTAATAAATACATTTGTCAAGTAATACATCATCGTTCAAAAGATTACAAAACGTCACTTAGTTGTATTACAAAAAAAAACATCATTATTATTGCATGAGATGGATGCCAGTCTTGCCCGCCAAGTAGCATCACCCTCGTGTCATCCTCAGCAACAAGTTACCTGCCAACTGAAAATGCATAAAAAGTTAGCGTTGCTGAGTGAGTTCTAGTTTTATATAATAAAATACTTTACCTTTAGTAAAAATCTTTCCTTTACTTTCGTTCGTGATCACACAACATACATACATCTTGATAATATCATTATTATCTTTCAACATTCTTTTCATTCATATCGTACTTTCATCATTATCTTTCACTTTCATCTAGACCAATGTCATATGCTATACCCCAAACATTGTGCACGAAGCTGGTACTTGGCCGAAGTCTATAAATAGACCCCTAACATTGTGCACGAAGCTGACTCCAATACCAGCGCAAGCGACAAGGGTCCCGTTTCATACATATTGGTCAATCACAAGGATTGACCCCTATGTGTATCCTCATGGGTTAGCTAAACCGCACACAGTTGAGCTAATAATCCCTCAATGAGTTGTGAACCTCCTTTCAGTTGCTTGCAAGACTTTACATTCTTTCATTAGGTTCCACTTCGTTAATAATGTCTTTCACTTTCATTATATAATACTTTACGTACAAGAGCATTAACACACCACGTAAAGTCACGTAATAATACTTAATAAGGAACATCAATAACAGGCCACAACATGCATAACATGAACAAACATAACCCACCAAAACATTCCAGAGCTTAATCATAAATTTTCATTTTTCCCAAAATTTCATAAAAATTCTAAGGCAACTTAGGCGCATGAGCACTATGTAGGCGCATGGGCACTATGCAGGCGCATGAACAGTTGGGCGCACGGGGAAAAACTTAGGCGCATGGGAAAAACTTAGGTGCATGGGAAAAACTTAGGCGCATGGGTACTATGCAGGCACATGATTACTTTGGTGTATCGGAAACTTAGGCGCATGAGAAACACTTAGGCGTATGGGCAAAAAAACTTAGGCGCATGGGAACTATGCAGGCGCATGAGTACTATGCAGGCTCATGAGTACTATGCAGGCGCATGAGTACTTGGGAGCATAGGAAACTTAGGCGCATGAGCAACACTTAGGCGTATGGGCAGTTTGGGCGCATGGGCACTATACCAGTTCTAACTTATGCAAATTTTCAGTTCCCGATCATCATCCTTATATAATCCTAGCCCAAATCTAGCATACTAAGCTCATAAAACAAGCATACAACCACATAATTCAGTCAAACATTCACAAACACACATACCCACATAAACAGGGGAAACATACGGTTAACATACTGGAAATTGCAAAAATAATAGTTTACATGCATTTCAGCCTCAAAACAAGTTTAAAACAGAAAATCCAGGGATCTAGAACTCACCTACAGCAGCCTTCGAGTAAAACTCCTCCAAACTTAAGAGCACTTGGAGTTCAAACACCTAAACACACCAAAAACACACAACCGAACACAAAGAAATACATAAGACTCGGTCTACAAGCTGAAAACCCAGCTGAAACCGAACAAAACACACAAAATCTTACCTTCTAGACGATCTTCTTCTTCTTCTCTCTAGAAAACCGATGGAAAACTCTGTTCTTTTACTTTTGCAGCCGAGCAATTGGTGAGAGCAGGAAGAGTGGGCGACCATGTCCACTTTTAAACATAATAATATTAAAGTTGCCTTTTACAGAACTTTAACTCCTCAACTTGGGTTATTTCACCTTTCTTTCTTTATACTTCTTTTTTCTTTTATTTTTCTCTTCTTTTCTTCTTTTTTTTAAAATATCCGGGTGTTACACTAGCAGATGGTTCTTCTCACTCACAGGTCCAAGAAGTTTTATAAGAGGACAGGGAAAAAGTTTCTTAGCAATGTGTCCAGTGGAAAGTTTGGACTGGACAAAAGAAAAGTGAAGTGTTACAACTGTAACCAGATGGGCCACTTTGCTAGAGAGTGCAACGCACCAAGGACAAATGGTGGCCAAGCACCGCCCAGGCCAAACTACACTGATGCAGCTCCAAGAACCGAGAAGCCAAGCCAACCCAAACAACATGCTGTTGTTGCTGTTGAAGAAGTAGGCTTTGACTGGAGCTTTCAGGTGGAAGATGCCTCTCCAAACCAAGCACTGATGGTTAATCATGAAGAAGCTAAGGTATTGGAACATCTCTGTATCCTTGAATGCATTACTAAAGTTAACATGTTTAGGTCCTATAATTTAAAAGTGAGATCTTACCTTGAGTCCTTGAACATTATAAAAGCTGATTTTAAAAGAGCTGAAAATGTCTATAAACTTAGAATAGAAGATTTAGAGAAAATTATTTTAACTCTTAAGCATGAGCATACAAATTACAAGACTCAAATCAAAGATCTCATTACTAAATTAATTAAATGCCAGGCTGAGCTTGTGATCAGCTAAGCCAACCTTCAAGAACATAATATCCTTATCCTTGCATGAAAAAGTTTGTTATCAAAGCAGACATGGACTAGGATCAAGTGAGATAGCTGCTCCACACACACTCCTATCTGTTAGATATCCAAGGTGTGGAACTTGTCAAGATGAGCTGCCCTCCATTGATCCTATCCAAGAGAAGGATGAAGATGAAGGGGAGATGGTGAAGGATGAACCTAAGGTGAGTGACAAGGGTTATCCTAAGAAGGTACACCATTCTTCTGGAGATAAGAATAAATCAAGGATGACCAAGTCTGCAAGGAAGAACTTGATCAGGGCTACTAAAAGAAAATCCAAGAAAGCCAAAGAGATTAAGGCCACTTTCAACTCCAAGCAAAAGCAAGTTTTTATCTCTGCTGGATTTAAAGTGGTAAAGGCTGAAGACTCAACTATGGATTCTAGTACCAGGAATCCTAGTTCATGTCCAAATCATCCTGATCAAGAGAGGAAGGCTGATAAGGTGTGCACCACTGCTGCGCAGCTTGAACCATCTAGTTCCAAAAGCAAGCCTCATCCCAAAAAGCCTGCTGCATCATCTGAAAAGGTGAAGAAGGAAGGGGAAAATGATCAAGCTTAACCATCCACTCAAAAGAAGACTCTCAGAAGTATGCCAACTAAATGCATCATGTGTAGTAGTATTTCTCACTTTGCCAAGGATTGCATCTACAATCCTAAAAGTACTATCCACATAAACAAGAAGAAAACTTCTGAGAAGAAGAAGAAAATAGCTTCGAAAGGAAAATCATTTTTTTTTTCAGAAGCTCCAAAGTGAAGAAGAAGATAAGTGAAAACTTACCTTCAGAAGAAAATTTGGTCTCGGAAGAAAGGAATGCTTTCGAAGCACCGAAGTCTGCTGCAGTGGATGCAAAAGCTTCCAAAGGTTCAGTCTCCAAAACTTTCGAAGTCATTAAAACTTCCAAAGCATTGAAGGCCAAGTCTAGTCTTCCAAAGATGGTGTGGAAGATGAAGGAAGGCCATGTGACTGAAAGTTCTTCATCAACAACAACAAATGATCCTCAGAACTTGCATATAGGTTCAATTACTGTTTCATATCTTCTTTTCACTTTGACAAGCCCAAGACCAACAAGGCTTGGGTTTCCAAATGTAACTAACCATCTTTTTATATGCAGGAATAGCTCAAGACCATAGGGAATGTATGGATCATTGACAGTGGCTGTTCCAGGCACATGACAAGCAATGGCTCTTAGCTTCAAAACTTTGAGAGAATTGATGGAGGGCCAGTTGCTTTTGGAGGAGAATCTGGTGTTTACATTACTGGAAGGGGCATGGTCACAAATGGTAAGCTCAGCATTAAGAAGGTAAACTTTGTTGAGGAGCTTGGGTACAATCTTCTGAGTGAATCCCAATTTTGTGATCAGAGACATAACATGCTCTTCACTGAGCATGAGTGTATTGTTCTCAATCCCGGGATGGTCATTCCTCAAGAGTATATCCTGCTCAGAGCTCCCAGGAAAGGGAACATGTACAAGATGGACTTGCAGGAAACATCCCCTTCAGGAGAAGTTTCTTGCTTTCTATCTAAAGCCAATAGTGATGAGTCTTTCCTTTGGCATAAAAAATATGCCATGTAAACTTTAAAAACATGAAAAAATTAATTAAGAATGATTTGGTAACTGGAATGCCAAAGAAAGAGTTTATAAGTGATGATCATTGTGTTGCATGTCTGAAAGGGAAGCAACACAAGGTATCTCACAAGCCAAAGGAAATGAACTCCATCACTACACCCCTACACTTACTACATATGGATCTCTTTGGCCCCACTAGTGTAATGAGTTTAAGAAAGACCTCTTACTGCTTGGTGATAACAGATGACTTTAAAAGATACACTTGGGTCTTCTTTCTTAGAACTAAGGATGAGACTCCTGAGATCTTAAAGAGGTTCATTTTGAAAATTAAGAATCAATGTGATCACAGGGTCAAGATCATAAGATGTGATCAAGGAATCAAATTTAAAAACCAAATCCTTGATACATTTTGTGATGAAAAGGGTATTACAAGACAATATAGTGCTCCAAGAACTCCTCAGCAAAATGATGTTGCTGAGAGTAGAAACAAGACACTTATTGAAGCTGCAAGAACCATGTTGTTTGACTCCAAACTGCCCATCACCTTCTGGGCAGAGGCAGTTAACACTGCCTGCTATATGCAAAACAGAATTTTAGTAGTCAAGACTCATAGTAAGACTCCTTATGAACTGTGGCACAAAAGGAAACCTTTCATTGGCTTCCTCAGGTCATTTGGATGTCCTTGCACCATCTTGAATACTAAGGATCAAATAGCCAAATTTGATGAGAAATCAGATGATGGACATTTCATTAGATACTCCTCCCAAGCCAAGGCTTATAGAGTATATAATCTTAGAACCAGAGTAGTTGAGGAGTCAGCCAATGTGATCTTTAATGAGCTCACACCTAGTGTGAAAGGTTTTGGTCCAGATTGACTGTTTGATCTTGATTTAGTTACCAACTATTTTAACAAATCTTGTGAGTATGTTTCAGGATCTACATGTACATTATCAACAGGAGATTCTGATCCAAGATTTGAGCTGAGAAAACCAAATGTTCAAACTACTTCAGCTCTAGTGGTAACTAGCCCTGCAGTTGGAAATCCTGTCAGCACAACCATGACAAATTCTTCAGCTGACACATCTGAGGTGCCTATAAATTCTAGCACAGAGGCACAAAACTTAGATGAAGGTATTTCCAATATAGGAGGAGATGGAGGTGGTGACAATGATCAGGAGTTTCTTGATGCTGATAACCACTCCATAGAAGACAACATCAATGATATGACATACTCATTGGATCAAGTTTCTCTTGAGAAGTGTGTTAATGTGGTGGATAATAGTCAAGCACCAGATCTGAATTTCACCAACTTAGATCTATCCAAACAACTTGCTGTGATTCCTTAACTGAGAATCCACAAGTCCTATCCCACCACAAACATCATTGGAGATGTTGAGACTGGAGTAAGAACAAGAGGACAAACCCATGATAAAAATATTTGTCATCACTTTTGTTACTTGTCCCAGATAGAACCTAAGAAGATTGAAGAGGCTTTGAAGGATGGAAGTTGGGTTGAAGCAATACAGGAGAAGCTGCTTCAATTCAAGAGATAAAAGGTTTGGAATCTATGTCCTCTTCAAATCAGGAGATAAAAGTTTTACACTTAAAGGCTGATGCAACCAAAGCATCCAAAGAGCTCCAAGCATGCATACATGAAGTACAAAATAAAGTTACTTCGGAAGTTTTACACCACTCAAAGGAAATAAGCTAAGTGTAAAATCTTCCGAAGCCAAATGACAAAATCTTCCAAAGCCAAAGATTAAGTCTTCCAAAACTTCAAAGACAAAGTCTTCCGAAGCCAAAGACTGATTTCTTCCGAAGACAGAGAAGACATGCTTTCTCTGATCACCTTTTGACAAAAGCCGAACAACCTTTCGTTGCCACTCTGAAAACTCACCAACTTATATGAGTTGATGAAAAGGTCCATGCTTTAGTCAACTGTAGATTATGATCATTGGTCTGTAACTTTCTACTTTTGTACCTTTTATCATTTTTGTAATAGATTAAGATCTGAGCTATGGTATGTCATAGTCAATACTCAAAAGGCAATCTACCTTTTGACTTTACATTGATCTTGTTGTCTAGATTAGTGTATCCAGCTGGCCTTCAAAGTATGGCCCGCTGTAGGATGTAGGATAAAGTGTCTCAAGTACTTGTATTCTTATGTATGCTTTGTAACACTTGTAAGAACTTGAGAGCAATATACAACATTCTTGAAAACAATATTTGCGTGTTCTTGTTCTTGTTCTTTTACTTGTGTTTTTAGTATCATCTAACTGGTTCCCTATTTGATCTGCTAAGTGTTTCATATCTCTCCACCTTGTGAAACTGTTACATTGATCACCCTTCAACGTTCCTGCATATCTCTTATTCAACCTGTATAGCACACATGTCACTAACCTAGTTTGGTTTATATAATACATGATCTTTGATATAGTGTAAAAATTAAACCCTTTTATAAATGAAAACCATGAATACCAAATGCCGTATATATGCAAGTACGTGTTACCAAGTGTACAACTAATAGTTATGTACAACTAAGAGTTACGTATATGTAACTCGTACAAGTTACGTATATGTAAGTTTTTTCGTCATTATCGTCGTTCCTTCGAGTTTAATTAAAAATATAGATAGTGACCTTAAAAAATAAGGTTGAAGTTTACTCAAATATACTTTAAACAATTAAAAAGTTAAATCAATTATAAGTGATATGATTGGGCAGTGGTGATTTTCACGGTTTTAATTATAAACATGATTTTTATTTGATCTCACCTATCGTTTTTAATCCTATACATACCATCTAAAGATTAGATGTCGGTTTAATTGATGTGATATTGATAGTTTACTAGTAAAAATAAAAAACTTACAACACGTTGAAATCAAAAACTTATAAAAGTTAAATAATGATATTGATAGTTTAGCTTGATGCCTTCGAGTTTAAAGTCGGAGTGATGGTCGTTACTATACTTTTTGTATTCTGGTTTTTATATTCAAGTTCGTAATACAATTATCCGCGCAACGAACGCATAATAATTTCTACTTTACCTAATAATAGCTTAAAGTCTCTCGACTAATCTTAATTTATAATGCTTTCATTTTCTAGTTAATAGAAAAGTAAAGAAAGCTAGATTTTTCTTACAAAACATTCCCAAAATTAACTTCATCTCCACTTTTCATTTTCCTCTTTCACAATATTAATATTAAACCCATACCATATCAATATCCCCCAAACAAAACCACTTCCCATTTACACCACCGCCGGCCCCATCGTCATCGTCATCCTCATTCTCCGTCACCGGCCCACCGTTCTCCGACGAAACACACACCAAAACACACACCTAAACACACACACACACTACAATTCTCTCTACACACTTCACATCACTCACTCCACCATTATCCCCTTTGATCCCCACTGCTACTATGATCACCGAAACCCTAGCTTCAGTAATCCACACCTAGGGTTTTCAACTTTCGTAATTGCACACACTCCGACCTCGATTCCGCCTCAAATCTCCGATTCTCATGGGCAACTGTTGCAGATCTCCGGCGGCCGTTGCTAGAGAAGACGTCAAGTCTTCTAACTACTCCGATAACAACCGGAAGGATAGGGGTACCTCCGGCAACGGGAAGAAGGCTCCGATCACGGTGTTGAGCGATGGGACGAAGGGGAACATTGAGGAGAAGTATATGTTGGATAGGGAGCTTGGGCGTGGGGAGTTCGGTGTGACTTACTTGTGTGTAGATCGGAGCTCGAGGGAGCTGTTGGCGTGTAAGTCGATTTCGAAGCGGAAGCTGCGGACCGCGGTGGATGTGGAGGATGTGAAGAGGGAGGTGGCGATCATGAAGCATTTGCCGGAGGATTCGAGTATTGTGACGTTGAGGGAGGCGTGTGAGGATGAGAATGCGGTGCATTTGGTGATGGAGCTGTGTGAGGGGGGTGAGCTGTTTGATCGGATTGTGGCGCGTGGGCATTATACGGAGAGGGCGGCTGCGGCTGTGGCGAAGACGATTGTGGAGGTGGTGCAGCTGTGTCATAAGCATGGAGTGATTCATAGGGACTTGAAGCCGGAGAATTTCTTGTTTGCGAATAAGAAGGAGAATTCGCCGCTTAAGGCTATTGATTTTGGGCTGTCTATCTTCTTTAAACCAGGTGAATGGTTGTTGTAATTGGTTGTGTGAGTTTAGAAAGTGATTGGCTTTACTTTCCTATTAGGCTTGTTAAGATGAATCTTATGAATAATGTGTGAATATAAGTGGAAACAAGAATTAGAAAGAAAGACAACTTCTATTGTTAGTTTTGTTACATACGTTGTAGGAACTTGCTTCTTTTTTGACAGTGCCCACCTGTATCACATCTCTAGAGACCATCGCATCACTTGTTTCGACATCCTAATCATATTCATTTATAAAACCAATTAACATAAGTTGTGAATTCTTATTGTTTCCCTTATATTCCTCCATAAGCTGGCTAATTAAGATTTTAACCCATATTGATCTCATGGAGATAAAGAGAACTGATTTTCCAACACATTAGTTGCAGAGAATTTTGTTGTGACAGTTTTCTTAAAAGGGTTTTGATTATATGGGAATTGGGAAGTATTGTTCATTGTATAAAATTTTCGTGTTCGTTTTTTGTAAGCCGCGTAGGAAAAGAAGTCATCATGTACAATGTTGGTTATGATGAATATGGAGAAAAATTATTTTATCTTTTTAGATAAGATGATATTATATGATCTTGTTGCCATACCACTCCTATTTTCCAAGGGCTGTCTTAGCCTGATTGCAAATATTGTTAGGCCCTTGAGCTTTACTTAATTGTATGTTTTTAGAGCTTTCATTACCTTAAGTGTTCTGATTCAGAGTAGAGACTTTCACTAAATGACTCAAGTTCTCCGTCACTGACTTGCCCTGGCATTTCTTTTAAGCAACTCATTAACATTGTCCCTTCAGTGTACTTCTATCACATCATTGTTTTCTCATGAATTTTTAACATCATCGATGCATTTGGTATGACTTATATTACTAGTCTTCTTTTGTGGCTTTATCTTATTATAGACAGTTTTGCATCCACTATCCACCTTTCTGTCGCTCGTTCATCTTATGATGGCTAGTTTATACTTATATATGTTTTCTACCAGGAATAACATTGCTCACTTTGGAGTGAATATTCTGAATTATCGTATTGTAGATGACTAGATTGTGAAGAAGTGTTATATGACTTATTCTATTAAATATATTATCAGAGAAGTTAATACTCTTTACAAGAAGTCTTTGATAAAAGGAGTAGAATTGTTGTAGGGTTTCTAGAGATTATAAGACGGAGCTACTGGCATAGTTGTGAATGTGAATTATCCTAAGTGGAAGGCAGTTTGGCATTTGTAGAAGTCAATGTTTTGAGCCTGTAGATGGTGTGAATCTTGGAAAGTTTTGTATTAGGTTATCCATTGTTTCTTATCTTTGACTGAAAGTGTGCTCTTTGACTGTTCTGGTGTGGATGATTATGGATAAGCACTCTGTATGACACACAATGTAAATCTGGATAGTTTTAAATTACATCTTTTGCTTTAAAGTAGCAACTTTTTAAATAACATGGCATGTATGCAAAAATTTACATTTTTGTTGTGCATATTCATTTCTCTTCAATAAATTATTTTCCTAAAAATTCTGAAAATTTGACAAACCTGGGGATTATGCTGTCTTGTTCATTAAGTGGGTATCTGGGTAGTTTTAAATTACATCTTTTGCTTTTAAAGTAGCAACTTTTCATGTATGCAAAAACTTACAATTTTGTTGTGCATATTCATTTCTCTTCAATAAACTCTTTTCCTAAAAGTTCTGAAAATTTGAAAAACCTGGGGATTGTGCTATTTAGTTCATTGGCTGTCTTGTTCATTAAGTGGGTTCAAACTGTGCAGCTCAGAATTAAATTTAAGTTTTAACAATTGAGAATGCTGAGTGATGGGTGCTTAAAAGTCATAACGTGGATCTAAATTTTAGATCGTACACAATTGTATTATATTATTACTTCCGCCCTCTTCGGCGACCTTAGTGACCAGAGATCATGGAGAATTGAATGGCCTACAACTGTATAACTATGTAGATCAGTTACATATTTCACTACTTGACCATGTAGATCAAATGTATCTTGCTTGAGTTTATTTGTTGTAATTACTAACTTTTTGATTATATATAGGTGAGAGGTTTTCTGAAATTGTTGGAAGCCCATATTACATGGCTCCAGAGGTGCTCAAGCGTAACTATGGACCAGAGATTGATATTTGGAGCGCTGGAGTCATTCTTTACATATTATTATGTGGTGTGCCTCCATTTTGGGCAGGTAAAGTCTATTATTTCAAGTTAATTGGTGAGCTGTCTTCATATATGGGATATATATAATGCAGGTTTAAAATTTGCTCAGATTGCTGCTATTAATCTTGCGATCATTCTAGTGAATTATTTTCTCTATTAATGCAGAGTCGGAGCAAGGGGTTGCACAGGCCATTCTTCGTGGGCTAATAGATTTCAAACGTGAACCGTGGCCTAGTGTTTCTGAAGGTGCCAAGAATCTTGTAAGACAAATGTTGGAGCCAGATCCAAAGCTACGTCTTACAGCTAAGCAAGTGCTTGGTATGCTTATTCTTCTAACATAAATGCATCACAGGCAGTTGGCTCATATTTAGTGTTTAATCTTTAGAACTGTTTTAATTTTAACCAACAATCCCATTCCCACTTCATAATAAATGATCCTGCTTGGAGACCTCTTATAATAAGTACACTTTAGCCATAATAACTGTGACATACTTGAATTTTCGGTCCACATTCTTGGTCAATATGGCCTCATGTGGCAGGTGTAGGATTTCTGTAGAGCAGGATTCTTATTATGTACCATGTTGATAATAAAAATGATAAGCCTGCATCAATGCATGTTTTATTTCGTAAAAATGAGTCGCTATATATCATTTCTAATTAATGTTGCAATGTTTGTACAAAGAATGTTATTTACAGAGGGTACATGGGTATGCATCTGTTTATATTAATTTGTGTATTGATGTTTTTATCTGGTACAGAACATCCTTGGCTCCAAAATGCTAAAAAAGCTCCAAATGTTCCCCTTGGTGATGTTGTCAAGGCAAGACTAAAGCAGTTCTCATTGATGAATCGGTTCAAAAGAAAGGCTCTGAGGGTTAGTTAGTTAATTACGTCTTGTATCTTTTTTTCCTTTAATCGCCATTTTGATTTACTAAACAACCTGTATTTGTGAACTGTGATGCTTCTATCTGATAGGTTATTGCTGACTTTTTGTCCAATGAAGAAGTTGAAGATATCAAGGAAATGTTTAAAAAGATAGACACAGATGATGATGGTATTGTTACAATTGAAGAACTAAAATCTGGACTACAACAGTTTAATACACAGCTTGCCGAGTCTGAAGTTCAGCTGCTTATCGAAGCTGTAAGCGTGATCAACACTTTGTTTAGATTTACACCTATATTTTTATCTTGAAAGGTCAAAATAACAGCTTAAAAGAAAATGGATGAAATGGGTTTAAAGTAGCTTAATGTATGTTTTTTTAATGCATTAAAAATAATTATATTCATATAAATTATATTATCATTGAAACAATATAATATAATTTCTGTGGTCATCTTTGACAAATTTAAGAAATAATGGCAAAAGTGCCGACCCACTTGACATGTTCTCTGTAAACAAGTTAAGGGTTACTGTTACTCGTTAACAGTTGTTTCATTAACAACATACTTGGTAAAAGAACAATGCATAATAGGTGATCTTGCAGTATTAAGAAAATATATTTGTGAAAGTTCTTTTCGAGTTGGTGTTGCTAATCTGACATCATCAAGGGGTAGCATTATGGTAAGCGCCTGATTCCCCTTTATAAGAGATCTCAGGTTTGAATCAAGCTTCACTGGTTGGTTTCTGCCATAACCTCTAGGAAGCCACTTGTCGAGCGCAAGTTTCGATTACATGATCCGGGTGGTTAGCAGGGTATTGGTTGGTCCTGTGAGTTTTCCGGAAACAAGGTCTCATGGTTACCAAGAAAAGACCCTTGTTGATCCTCTTTTATTATGTTATGAAAAGCTTCTTAATGCATATATCCTACTCTCATAAATCATTTATTCCAAAAAACGAGGATATTTTTGCAATCATATTTGACACGCTAAATGTTTATTAAAAGTTGATAAGTTTTCATTGAATTGAATTGATCTGACAGGTAGATACTAACGGTAAGGGAAGGTTGGATTATGGGGAATTTGTTGCTATCTCACTCCACCTAAAAAAGATGGCAAACGACGAGCATCTACACAGAGCTTTCTCATACTTCGATAAAGATGGCAATGGTTACATTGAGCCTCAAGACCTCCAGGATGCCTTGATGGAAGATGGAGGTGATGTTGATGTTGCAAATGTTACAAACGACATCTTCCAAGAAGTCGACACTGATAAGGTGGACCCCGCCCTGATGTTTTCGGCATAATTTATATTTTATTAAGAAATCATCAATCAAATATTTAACCATGTTGATTTCTGAATTCTGATTATGCAGGATGGCAAAATTAGCTATGAGGAGTTTGCAGCCATGATGAAAACGGGAACTGATTGGAGAAAGGCTTCTCGACATTACTCGAGAGGAAGATTTAACAGCCTCAGTGTGAAGCTTATGAAAGACGGTTCTTTGAACCTGGGGTAACATTTCAACTTATATCTTATGTAATTAGATATTGTTCTAAGTTTGACTCAGTCCGTACTGTTTGCTCAAGGACTACCGAGGTCGATTTTTTAGTCACTGTTCAAGTTGTGCAAAACTGGAGATGATAATGCATGGATTTGCTGAAAAGCATGTATTTTACCATGTAGATTGCATCCAATTTCAGACCTGAACTTGAATTGTGTTGAAAGTACTTTCCCCCAACCAACGAACACATATTCACCACCCTCTTAACTCTATACCTATTCTACTTCTAAAACCAAAACCATTACACTTGCACTTTATTAGATTTTAACATTTTGACCCAAAGGTTACTTCGAAAGCTACTTATAGATGATGCAAATTCACTCTAGTTTATAGGACTGAAAATCCTTATTATAATAAACATGAAACCCCAAATTCTGATATTTCCGCCTTTTTCTGGTCAACAATCTTACCTTCATTCTGGCAGTCTATGCTTTTTGGTCAATTATCATTTCTTACAATTCACAATCTCACCATATTTACATGTTTTTTGTAATTTTTTAATCAAATTACTTGTTTTCATCACAATCAGAAGAATAATTCTCTTTCAATTTGCAATCTCTTCATATATTTACATTCGACTCATATGATACGTAGATTTAAAAATCTAGTCAGTTATATACACAACAAAAATGAATGGTTGTTGACTGTAAGATAAAATTGTTTTGGCGGGAAATTAGTTGCAAATCGACTACCATGCATGTCAAAGGATTGCGAAGCGTTGTTCCCCTCGGTCATTCGAATAAATTAACTTATATGAGAGTGTGAAATCGTTTAGTCTAAGAATAAATTAACTTATATGAGAGTGTGCATTTCACACGTCCTTAACTTGTGTTGTACTATTGTTTCCTTCACATGCTAAATAAAAAAGTGCCAACCCATTTGTATGAATATGAATTAAATTCATTATCATAACATATTAATGGCTCTAAGTAGAAAAGAAACTGTATATTATATGAGAGTGATGAATAGTATTGTCACTACATATCATTTTGTCATGTGTAACTTCTTTTTCTTCTTTCTTTTTAACTCTTTTATATATTAATTATATCACCACACATATTATTTTGTTAATTCATTATTGTTCTTGTTAGTGTCATTATTATTATTATTGTTTATTTTTTCATATTCGGACATGTTAAAAAAGTAAATGTCCCTCCTAGATTTCTCATATTTAATCTATGATTGTATATAGATTTTACGTCCCATCTCCAATGCGTGGATTCATAGGTTGTTCAAAATAATTAAATTACACTATCTTTGATTGAAAGAGATTGCATACAATATTGTTTGGAGGTTTCAGTAAATTAGTTTAACGTTAAAATTACATTATCTAAAAGAATCAAATTGAATCCGTAGATACTAGGATACATGTTGAAGACCAAGAAGTTCCTATTGATCCGGTGAAAAAACGACCATAAAAAAATGAAAAGAGAGGCTGTTTTGAATTTTTGATCAACAATTGATCGACTTTTTTATTCACTTGAAACCTGATACTCGACTACTTACAATTACAACCTGTGACCCCTTCTAAATAACTCCTAAAACCTTTTCTAACTAGGACTTAAACTTTTATTTTCTAGACGTTTAAATAAGTAGGTAAACTTGTATACAATTAAACTATCAAGTATAAACTAATGAACTAAACTAAACAATCACCTAAAAACATGTTGTAAAATCTCTAGAATTACGGCTGCCAAATCAATTAAAAACTATACGATCATTCAACTTCAATCAAACACACATGACTTTAGCAAAATATTAGTTCCTACACGTATTTCCACTTGGGTTACTTATGTAACTTGAAAATCATATCTCATATAAGAATTACAAAGCAACAAAGAGAAATAGACTAGATTATGTTTCTGTGATAAGAGAACTAGAAGATCGCACTGCTGTAAACTTAACAAAATAATTGTTTAAACTCTATACAACTCTAATATACTTCTGCGAGCTAAACATAGGCGAAGCTTCTATGGGGCCAGGGGGGCCCCACCCTTTTTTTTGTCAGTAGTGTTAATTTTTGGTTCGGTAGTGTAAATTTTCGATTCGGTAGTGAAAATTTTCTAATAAATATAAGGTTCGGCTCCCTTAAAATAATTTACTTTAGCCCTCGCCCCAGCTAAGGTATGGTTTGTTCACAACAATGTGTATCTAGGATCGGAGCTCCATAAGTGTGAAAGATAACCCTTTGATCAAGAGATCTGCTGATCTAAACAACCGTCAAAACATGTCAAACTCTGAGAGCCAGAGCCCACAAAGAAAAGATCGTTTACCACTAAGTTAAAATTGTTAATATGATATTTGATGGTAAGAAAAATGTAAAAACTTAGAACTGAAGTGGCAACATTGCAAATCACAAAACATCTGTGAGTGGACAGCAAAGCCAAAGCCTTTAACAAATCGGATATCAAGCACTCACTTGTTATCGTCGTCACTTTTGTCTCTAGGGTTTTGTGAAGCGAAAATGCCATGCCTGAATCTCTCTACAAACGTCAATTTAGAAGGTGTTGATACCTCCGCTATACTCTCCGAAGCCACCTCCACCGTCGCCAAACTCATCGGAAAACCTGAAGCTGTATAATAATATTATTCTCTCTCAACTTCTCTCTGTGTGTGTGTGTGCGTGTGTTTTCTGTGTTTTGATTGAATCAGAATGTTCGTTGAGGTTACGCTTTTCGAATTGCAAGCATACGTGAACTCGATTTCGTGATAATTTTATGTTTTGGGTTTATTAGTGAATTTGAAGTTCATGCTGCTGGAAATTGATTGATGTTGGTTTAATTTGCTTGTTGAGATGTTTGATTAATATATGAACATAAATCAGGTATCATTTCATTGCGTGATGATTCTTTTTAATACACAACCTGTAAGTTTGCTGGTTACTTGTTTTCAAGTGCAAATTTTGCACATGATAATATTATGTTTTAGGGTTTATTAGTAAATTTGAACGTCTTTCTGCTAGAACTAGATTGCTGCTTTGATTCAACATCTTATTTATACATGAACATAAGTCTGACTTCATTTCAATTTCTGATGATACATTTTAATGCACAAGCAGTAGATGTGGTGGTTACTTGTTTTCAAATGCAACTTTCGGACATGATCTTGATCATGTTGCACATCTTGAGTTCTTTCTAATGAACATGATTACCTGAAAATCGTGATTGGTAAAAATTATATGATACTATGATAGTGGTTTTCTCCATGGATTTTTATGAGCTAAGCTACATTATATTCACATATGGATATGGTTACTTTCCCTGTAATCAAACAGTTTGTGCTAGGTACTAGTGTTTATGCTATTGTATTAGAGTATAGAAAAGTCGTCATTCGTTAGTGCTGGTGATTTGTGCAAGTCTTAAAACCAATAGTTATTTGCAGAATAAGTTATTTGATCTTTGTTAAGAGTGCTATTTACAAGATCATGCAACTTTCGGACATGATCTTGATCTTTATATAAGTATAGAAAAGTCATCGTTCGTTATTGCTGGTGATTTGTGTAAATTTAACACCAATAGTAGTTACAGAATTAGGTATCCAGATGTATGCTTTGAGGTTGAAGATTGTGATTGATATGGATATTGTTGTTTCCTCAACAACATACCATTTTTGTGTTTTCGAAGCGTTGCCAAGTGCATAATTTTGTAGTCATGTTGTTCTTTTTACCAGTGTTTATGCTATTCTATTCGAGTATAGAAAAGTCAGTGTTTGATATTGCTACTGATCTGTGTAAATCTTAACAGCAATAGTAGTTTACAGAATAAGTTGTCCGATCATGCTTTCAGATGTATAATTTTTGTGTTTTCTCAACAAACATAAGAATTGTGTGTTTCTGAAGTGTTACCAAATGCCTAATTGTCTAGTTGTGTTGTTTTCGTTAAAATGCGCAGTATGTGATGATCGTGTTGAAGGGATCTGTACCCATGTCCTTTGGAGGTACTGAGCAGCCAGCAGCATATGGCGAGCTTGTGTCCATTGGGGGTCTGAATGCTGATGTAAACAAGAAGCTGAGTGCTGCAGTTGCTGAAATTCTTAGCACCAAGTTGTCTGTCCCCAAATCAAGATTCTTCCTGAAATTCTTTGATGCAAAGGCAATATTCTCGTCTCAAATTTCTCTATTTTCTATTAAACTAGCGGGTTTTGTAATCGCTCAAAATGGATTTAGGTAAAAATGGGTCATATTCAAGGTTAGGTTGACCCACCAAAAACTTCTTTTGATAAATAATTAATTAATGAATATAGTTACAAACTTACATTGGGGGTAAACCTTGGAGCAATGTTGAGGTTGCCTCCATGTGATGTGACCTGGAGGTCATTGGCTTGAGTTGTAGAAACCTCTTGCACAAAAGCAGGGTAAGGATGCATACACTATGCTCAAAATGGCCCGACACCTCCCTGGACCCGTGCTTGTGGCAGCCTTGTGCACCGAGTCTACCCTAGTTACAAACAATATATAAATTAAATCTGACATGTTTTTTTTATAAATATAACGATCTGGATGTGTTAAGCATTATAATATGTTTCGGACAACTTTCAACATGTTTAGTGGTATAATGTGATTTATCATTTACTGAGATATATTTTTTGCACAGGGCTCTTTCTTTGGATGGAATGGGTCTACTTTCTAGTCTACTATTGTGTTAAATTCGGTTCTAGTAAAACCGAACCTTGTTATGAACCTATGTACCAACAATTAGCGTGTTTTAAATGTCAAAAAACCTTGTTTGCTTGGATTTATAATCTTTATCGTATCCAGTTGTTTATGCATATGTTTCTTTTTTATTACTGTTAAAATTTTCAATTCAAGTCCTGCCAGGTAGGTTACTTCAGCAATGAAACAAGCGAATCGGGTACATATGAATCTCGTATAGACGAGCAGTAGTGACAACTTGTTGCTTTAATCATATGATTTATTTCTCTTTTCAATTGATCAAACAAAACATAGATAGGATCACCATATAGAAATCTTAGACAAGAGCGAGAATAACAAATGCCGCTGCTAACATGGTGTAGTTAGACGGCACGTTGAGGAATGCAAGGAACTAGTGGAGGCATGATGTCCTTGTTCATCAAGGAGAACAGCCTCCAGAGACCTGAAGGCACCATGAGTAGAAACAACAATTAGTAGTAATTTGTATGTGTTAGTGTAATCCGTATTTTATGAACTTTTTTATTGTAATATTAATCATTTCATGTAAATGATTTCTAATTTTGGTCCTAAAATGCTCAAATATTGTTAGCAGAACATTTTTCAAGAGCATTTACAAATCTATACAAATTTGACTAATAACAATTCTAACTTTTATTTTGTTGTCAATGATAATTATAGTAGTATAAATATCAAGTATCTTCAGTAAAAATTTAAAGTGTTACAAGTTTAATTGTTAGTATGGATTCTCATCAGTTAATGAATCATAGATGAATTATTAAAATTCAAATTTCCAATTTATAATTAAAGCAAATATGTAGTTAGAGACAAAGTAATTACAGTGGGGTACGTAGTTAAAGACAAAGCAAGGACAGAAAATAATTTAAAATGTCCCTAAACTTGTTTAACATGCGCATGCATATGAAAATTTTCTAAAATAAAATTAGTAAAATTCTTTCGTTTAAAATTATTTCAACGTTACTTTATCAAATTTTAACCATTTAAATGGTTAGAACAAGTTAACAGTTTATATGTCAAATTAAATTAGTTTAAATATCAAATTTTAAATTATATGCAACTTTTCTTTACCAACGAGCACAAATATTCTATACTCTATTTCAAAATTTACCACACATACTCTCTACAATATTTGAACCCATAACATCTGGTTTCTAACTATACCACTTCATCACCCTTAAGTATATTGGCTAGGGTTGAGGGAGTGGGAGTGGAAGTGGGTTGGGGTCGGCTCCGGCCTGGTATCAAAATGAACATCACCACCACCCAATTGGTATAGTGTAGTAGTGCACGTTCCATCAATTTCAAATTATAAAGGGCCGACCAATTATGCGAGAAGTTTATGAAAATCGGGATAACTGGCCGGTCTAGAGTGGGTTGTACTAACTCAGGAGGTCCGGAACACCGCCCCTCACTTCTAGTGTCGTAGTGGGTTGACGGGTCATAGAATTGACTCTCTCAGCCCTTAATCGTCCATGTTGTAATAGTTAGTAGTATTGATGATTATTCTTGATAAAATGATTAAAAAAAATGGTTATTGGATTTTAATAATCCAACTTTCATTTATTGGTTAGGATTAATCCCAACTCAAGAAATGTTTACAGACACTCCTAACTTTGAACTTATTTTCCTCTAACGATCTCTTACTAACTAAGAGTTAACCCCTGTTAGTTTTTTTTATGGGGCCAACTTTAAGCCATTTTTCAACTATGTCGTCGCCCAGCCTCCACCAGGTCCGTTTTTAGGTGTCTAGCCTCCATCATCACTTGAAATATACCTCTAACGAGTCAAGTAGTTCGGATTAGGTGGTGCAGATTGACGGGTTTCGGGGTGCAAAAGTTTCAGATTGACGAACCTGGTGGTTGATTTCAACTTTCTAATTAGTGTTTTGGCCATGTAAGTAGTCAACGTCATAAAAAAACTAACGCTGTTAACTTTCAGTCTATAAGGGATCGTTGGAGGAGAATAAGCTTAAAGTTAAAAGTGTCTGTAAACAATTTTTGAGTTTGGATTAATCCCGACCAATAAACGAAAATTGAAATAATTAAAATCTAATAACCCTTTAATAAATTGATGTTAGAAAATCATCCTTTTAGTTTTTATTCTTCTCGGTATTTACCCTTTTGGATTTTAGCAAAAGGGTTGCTTTCATATAAAAACAAGTGCGTGCATACGTCCAGAAGAAACGCATAATAATATGGTGAAAATATAGCCGTTGGAGATTGGTCATCTTCCTCGGTCAAAACCCTAATCAACCGTTTCACTTGCCCCCAACAGACATTTCATTTCTTAATAATAATAATAATAATAATGTCTTCATCCTCATGTCATGTGACTATTATCAGATACTGTCACTAGCCGTTGCACCACCCTCAACGTAAACATCCTCATCATCTTCTTCACCAAATTAATAATAATATTATTCACCATTCACCCACCCACCGTCATCTCTCTCTCTATTAAATATCCCACATTTTCATTCTTCAATTTCCCATTAATCTCCCCTCTCTCTCTCTGTATCTCTCTCTCTCTCTCATTTGGGTTTTTGAAAGATCGATTGATATCTGAAATTGTGTTGTAATCTGTAAACAATCAAAAGAGAATCACATTCAGTTCATTTTTTGGATTGTTGATCATACACCATTTTGTAGTGTTTGATCACTGTTGGGTTTGAGTTTGTAACTTGAATTTAGGGGTTTTCTTGATGGAAACTCAAGATGGCTCTCTGAGTCATTTTCACAAACACTTGGTGTGCATACATGAGCTAACCCCTGTTTGTTTCTGCAGGAATTCATCCAACAACGGAGGAAAAAGAAGCTGTTTTTCGTTACAAAATGCACTCTTTTTGCTTACATTTGTGTTGATCCTATGTTGTCATCTTGTTTCAGGTGAATCGCCCTCGAACGAAGTGATTACAGTCACCCTTTCGGATTACTCAGCTCTTCAAGCCATCAAGAAAGATCTTGTTGATTTCAGAGGAGTGTTGAGGACATGGAAGGACAGAACTGGGGTCTGTTCAGGTGGATGGGTTGGTATCAAGTGCGATCAAGGTCGAATCATCGCGATACAGCTTCCATGGAAGGGGTTAGGGGGCAAGATTTCATCAAAGATGGGGTCTCTTCATTCACTCAGAAGAATCAGCCTTCATAACAACCTGTTATCAGGTCCTATACCACAGTCTTTATGGCTGTTACCTAATCTAAGAGGTGTTTATCTCTTCAACAATCGACTTACAGGTTCGATCCCACCATCTGTTACTCAATCATCATCTTTACAGAATCTTGATTTGAGTAACAATCAGTTAAATGGGATCATCCCCAACATTGTGTTGAATTCTAGCAAGATTTATAGGTTTAACCTTAGTTATAATGCCTTTTCTGGTTCGATTCCAACGGGTTTTACCCGTTTGCCTTCACTCACATTCCTAGCTTTAGAACACAATAATCTCTCTGGTTCTATTCCAGACACTTGGGGTTCTGGTGAACTCACATCATTCACCCTTGATCATAATTTTCTCACTGGAAGTATCCCTACTTCCTTGGGCAAGATGCGAAATCTTGAAAAGATTAATCTTGGGCATAATCACATTGATGGGGTGATACCTCATGAATTTGCTAATCTTTCTAAGCTTCAAATCTTGGATTTGTCCAACAATGCCATCAATGGGAGCTTACCTTTGTTTAGTTCATTGAATCTTTCGGTTCTGATATTGGATAGCAATCGATTGAGTGGCCCTATTCCTGATACAGTTGGGAATCTTTCTTCTCTAACCCAACTCAGGTTATCCCACAACAATATCAGTGGTGAAATCCCCAAATCCATTGGTAATTTGAAGAATCTTGATTCTTTGAATGTTTCGTATAACTCGCTTTCAGGAAGTGTTGATCCTTCTCTCTTGAAGAAGTTCAATTCAAGCTCTTTTGTTGGGAATGTTCAGCTGTGTGGGTATAGCATCTCGACACCATGCCCGACTCCATCTATTTCGCCTTCTCCATCTGCTTCACAAGTTCTTCCTTCAGAAAACAAGAAACATGGAAACCGAAAACTTAGTACAAAAGATATTATTCTCATAGCAGCCGGAGCCCTTTTACTGGTTCTGCTTCTGTTCTGTTGCTTACTCCTCTGCTGCTTAATCCGAAAGAGAGCTGCACGATCAAAGTCGAAGAAGGGCAAAACCGACATTTCCATGCCAGTGCCAGCAGTAGCAGGGGCTGAAGTTGTTGAATCAGGAGAAACAGGTGGGAAATTGGTGCATTTTTCGGGTACATTCGTGTTCACAGCTGATGATTTGTTGTGCGCGACCGCTGAGATAATGGGCAAGAGTACATATGGAACCTCGTATAAGGCGACACTAGAAGATGGTAAAATGGTTGCAGTAAAAAGGCTAAGAGAAAAGGTAACAAAACCACAGAAAGAATTCGAAAGCGAAGTTGCTGAACTGGGAAAGATTCGACATCCAAATATCTTGGCCCTTCGAGCTTATTACTTGGGACCTAAAGGCGAGAAGCTTCTCGTGTTTGATTACATGCCTCATGGCAGTTTGGCTTCTTTCCTCCATGGTACGATCACTTTTGATGCAGGTGTAAATAACTAATTTGTAGTTTCAATCAATCGGCTTTATCTAATGTTGGTTTAATGTTTTTGCAGCTCGTGGACCTGAAAGTTTGATAAACTGGCCAACAAGATTGAACATAATCGTGGGCATGACGAAAGGACTCGTGTACCTTCACAGCCAAGAGAACATAGTCCACGGGAACCTCACTTCAAGCAACGTGTTACTAGACGAGCAGAAGAACCCTGCAATTGCAGATGTGGGTCTCTCAAGACTAATGACAAATGCAGCTAACACCAATGTGATTGCAACCGCTGGAACCTTGGGATATCGCGCTCCAGAGCTCTCAAAGCTCAAGAATGCCAACACAAAAACCGATGTTTACAGTCTTGGTGTGATCATGTTGGAGCTTTTGACTGGAAAGTCTCCTAGTGAAGCAACAGATGGGCTCGATTTGCCACAGTGGGTGGCGTCGATTGTGAAGGAAGAGTGGACGAATGAAGTTTTCGACTTGGAACTAACGGGTGATCCAGCCAATGTTGGTGGTGATGAGCTGCTTAGTACTCTGAAACTGGCTATGCATTGTGTGGACCCTTCACCAGAAGAAAGGCCGGAGGCGGGTCAAGTTCTTGAAAAGCTTCAGGAGATTAAACCCGAGCTAGCTCAGAGCTCCGACGATCCTGCGGCTACAGAGGCTGCAGGAGTTTCATCCAAAACTGATTGAAGGAAATAATCATTCTTTTGTAAGATAAAGATGCATATAATATATACATATATTATTGATTATTTGATTGTGTGTACATGTGTTTATATAGATTGAATTTGTTGATTCTTTATGTAATGAGAAAATTAAACACCATTTATGTTTGACTTTTTTTGCATTAAGTTTTCTTGATTTTCAGTTGTTAATATGAGGGTGTTGTGTATGATGACAAGCCTAAAATTCTAGATGTGATCCATTTGGGTCCAACTGTTCAAGATAGTATTCCCTCTATACACTGATCTGATCAATGTGTTTAGATTTTAAGGTTTTCAGACTGTAAGTGAGTCAAAGAATCAAGATGCAATTGGTCAATCAGCTTGCAGTGATTGATTGAATGAATAAGATGAAGAATAAGTGAGGTGTTTTCATCTAACATATATATGACTTGAGCATTTTGCACTACATAAAATTTAATGTGTAATATTCCACTTTTTATTTATGCATAAACACCTGTATGGATTTTTAAAATATTAGCTCATGTCATGTTTTTGTTTTCAAAACAGTTCAACCCTGTTTTGAAAATGGTGGAAACTGAGGGTAATATTTACAAATTCAAAAATTAATGTGTATTTGTATTTTTCGGGTCAAGTTTTAAAGCAAAAGAAAAAATGGATTGTGATGGTAATTCTTTGTTCCACACTGAAACAAGATAAAACACGTTCAACAGACTTATAAGTATCAAACCTCCTTAGTTCCTTAATACCTATTTGTGATTGCTACTGATATGCCAACACTTATATACCATATTTTCCAATAATACTGTTGAGAATCCAAACATTATTTATACTTTCTTGAAATCATTGACAACTCAATACAAAATGTTGTATCTGATCAAAGCTTCATCCAGGTCGTTATAACTATTGTCTCGTTCTAGATTAACGTTGTGTTCCCAGGTCTTTTTTAAGAAGAGAAATTAAAGAAATTGAATGGAAAGTGAAAAGAAATTGTGTTCCTAAGATTTTTAAGAAAAAGAAAAACAAAAGAAAACTAAAAAGATTTGTGTTCCCCAGTTTTTTAAATGATGAAAGTGAAAAGAAAGAAAAAAAAAGGTTTTTTTTAATATTTTTTCCTCCTAAATTTCCTTTCAAAATAGAAGAAAATGAAAAGGAAAAAATACAAATCAAAAATTAGTTTCATTTAATTTCCTTTGAACTCTAGAACATGAAATTAAAATATATCTTCTTTTTTCTTTTCTCAATTTGCTTTTTTTTTCATTTTTTTTCTCTTATTATTTTTCTTTCACTTATTTTCTTTAATAAATAAAAAACACAACGTAAAAAACCAGATCAACTTTTGTAACCCTTAAAAAATCATTCTTTTACCTTCTTTCTCCTTTTCAACATACCAAATGTGACACTTTTGACATAATTGCATTCTTAAAGTATAAGTTGTAACAACAGTCAACATATATCTACTCAAGATGACATTCCACTCTATCCAAATGATGGAGTTATATACATATAGATGGTAGGTAGTAAAATAATAATACCCAACGAGGAAAATATTACAGAATAATAATCAAGTTTTAAAAATGTTTTAATTTAGTCATTCGTGTATATTTTTTTCAAATTGGACCACCAAACGATCAAATCGAGTCATCACTAAAAAAATTTATGTCAAGAAAGTAACGGTGGAGAAGACGTCGGGGTCAGAATTTTCAAATATAATATTAAAAAATAAAAAAAAAACATGTTAATTATAAAAAAATTAAAAACAAGTACCTAAAATTTACTTCAACGTTCCATATCAGCATCAAAAGATAGAAAAAATATTTTCTAATTGAAACCAAAAGTATAACATGCTAAAAGCATGTTAAGACTTTTAATTTATATAAAATATAAAAACTGAGTGGCTTAATTGAAACACTTTTAAAACTTAATTTATCTAATTAAAACACTTTTGAAAGTTGGTTACTATTTTATAAAGTTACCTCTAAAAAAAGAATGTTTCAATTAAGTGGACTAACCTCACATTGGTTAGCCCACTTAATTGAAGCGTTGTTTTTTGAAAAGGGAGAATATGGGTTCGAACCCAGAAAAGATGTATATGAGAGTTGGATTTATTAGCCGGTAAAAAAAGTAGAAAAATGTCCCTACTCTAATAAAAAGGTAATTAGAGGTGACATATGGCAACATCATATTTATTTTTATCAAATTTTTCATGCTTCTCTCTCCTTTTAAATAACTATTTCAATTACTAATAATAATAATATTATATATTTCTTTTTTAGATTAAAAAAAGTTTTTTAATTAATTAAAAAAAATAGAACCTTTTATTAATGTTATTTCCAAAGAAACAAAAGTTTACAAAAAGAAATATTTCTAAAAGACCAAACTTTTTAAAAAAATATGAAATACTTTAAAATTAGTTTTTTAAAAAGTAAAATTTTTATAAATAAAAAATAATTAAAATTGAGAGTTACAGTAAAAAAAATTTAAAAATGACATTTTAAATGGTTTGTTTTGACAAAACATGTTTGATTTATTTTTTAAAAAATACAAAAAAAAATTTAAAGTTAATATTATTATTTTATTACTTATAATAATGTTTACTTATATGTAATTTCAACCATATTTTATTTTAATATATTGTTTTATAATTAATAATTTTTTATTATATTTAATATTTTATTTATTTAACACGTGTAATACACGAGTTTACTAAAACCGGTAATAATACAGTTGTGATTGTTTTTAAGAGTGAAATTATGAAAATGGAGGGAAGAGTGCTGAAAATACGCAGAAAATGCAAAAGCATCTCTCTATTTTCCATCAAAAACAAACCCCCATCATCTTCCCCCTTCTCTCTCTCTCTTTCAATTTTTGGGGGAAATCTAGAGAGAGAAACACGAATAATCAAACATGGATCATCTTATGGGATATTGGTTTAGCAACAAAGCCGGCAAAGAGCTCGATTCCGTCAGCAAAGATGTCAAGGTAGTTATGTTAAACTTCTTTTAATGCCGTTGGATTTTAATCCTTTGATCATTATATGTTGTTATTCGTCTGTTTCGATCGGAATTGGGGGTGGGTTTCTTCTGATATTTGATGATTGTAATGGAGTAAGATTGCATTTGTGGATCGATGTTTATTGGTTTCATTCTAACCTTGAATCTCATCTACTTTTGAATCCACGATTTACATTCTCCGATGTCAATGACGGTGTGAGTCGTTGAATTTCATATAACTTTTGTAACGCGTAAAATTGATAGAAATTTGGGCTTTCTAAGGTGAAATTTTTCATAAAGTTCGCATTTTCAGATCATCTGAAAAATGAATATTATATGAGAATGTGACATTAAGTTTTTGGGCATGGATGTTTTGATAATCATCTTTTATTGGTTACTAATACTATGTGTTGATGAGGTTGAACCATATCCAACATTCACGAGTCTTTTACATTCCTTATAAGTGACCCGACATCACGAGTGTCGGGTTTAGGGTTGGTTACTAATACTATGTGTTGATGAGGTTGAACCATATCCAACATTCACGAGTCTTTTACAATTACTTATAAGTGACCCGAGGTGGGGCCTAGAGGAACACCCTTCAATGATCAAGTCAGTAATCTGTATCAATATCAGTGTATCGCGTACGTGAAGCATTTAGGCTAAAAGAGGACGGAGTATGATAAAGATAACTGTTGTGGAGCTAAAGTCTAATATGATGTAGTTCTAACTAAATTATATTAGAGTCACTCTCCTTATTATCTTTGTATATATCTTCAAGTTGTCTTCGCTTTGTTGACTGTAGGTAACGCTACATAAATGTAAATGTCTTAGGTGTTAGTATATGGTTGTTAGTCCAGGTGACTTCTTATTCCGATGACTTATTGTACGGATGGTTTTAGCATGGTCCTAGGTGACTCTTGCTTCATGTGACCATTGTCATGATAACCCTGGTACAATATACATGTCAATGCCCCATAATGCCATTCCACACATTTTATCTTGTGTGTACGGCTGGACTATCTTCGTCTGGGGTATACGTCATATGATCATGCATGTCTGGAACATAAGAACTAGAACACGTTTCAATTAAGGAGCGAATTAGATTGGTAGCTCAACCTAACGAGGAACATACTCGTGCATTACAGAGAAAATTATGTCTCTATGATAATATAGTTGGTTGGGTTTTACTGTTACAGTCTCCCTCTCATTTTAATTCTCTTATCATTTGCAAGTTGTAATAGAAATTATTGCCTCTTTTTGTGTCTTAGAATGTGCCCAAAAATATTAAAGGTGGAGCAAAAAAGTTGGTCAGTTCAGCAACAGGTTTGTTTACATTTTTTTTTGTAAGTATAGTGTTACAAGTGATATTATCAGACATAAATAAGGATGATGGATGTGCAGAAAAAAGGAAAAAGCCACTAGCTGATGTGCTGCAGGAATTTGAGTTGCCGCCTGGCATCTTTCCTCGCGAAGCTACAAAATACGAGTTAGATGAAGCAACGAAAAAGCTAACTGTGACTATACCGACGATATGTGAAGTGAGCTACAGAGACTCGTCGACTTTGAGGTTTTCAACAATCGTCACGTGTCATATCGAGAAAGGAAAACTAAGTGAAATAGAAGGGCTGAAGACCAAAGTGGTGATATGGGTCAGAGTTACGTCCATTGTTTCTGAAGAGGCGAAGCTGCATTTCGCTGCAGGCTTGAACAAGACCAGGGAAAGAAAAGTGTATCAAGTTGTTAGAGATGGGATCCCTGTAGATAAGTTCTAACTCATTCACCTCACCTCACTGAATGTGTATATGTATTATTATTATTATGTAAAAATCACTAAAGAAATGTGACTTTTTATCTGTCAATATATAAATTTATAATTTTAATGCCATAGAGGTCAACAGTGATGAAATGATACAGTTGCATCAGCAGATCTAGGCAGCAGCATTTAGCGTTGCTCAAACGGGTAGCAAAGTCATGACTGGTGTAAGGTTTAAAATCACAAATGTTTTTCTCTGTACTAAAGGATTCCAACATGGCCCGTGTTCCTTCCACTGGTCACCATCACAACATTCCCAACATCAAACTTGATGAAATCGACTGTCTTTTGAGAATCGAGGTCAGGTTTATTGGTGTCATCCCATTTGGATTGTTGACCAACTTTAAAAAACCGACTGCAGTGGAATCTAACCTTGCCAATATAACTCATTTGCAATATTAAACAAACCGACTGCACCGCACCCATCTAAGATTTGATTCATCATCCCTGATCGCATGCAGTGGAATCTAACCTTAGTAAAATAAAGAAGACAAGTTTTCATTGGTTTTGGGAGTTGAAACAGCATCCGCTTCTTCTGCTTACAAACAAAGGAAATGGCATAACTTCATTTGCGGGTTGCTAGGTAGCAAAGGAATGAATAGGTTCAAAATGCTATATTGTTACATAGGAAAAAATTAAATATCTCATGCTATATACCACATTTAAGTACAACATTAGCATCCCATACCCAACCCTAACATGCAAATATATAAGTAAACATTACTGCTGCTTGTTTCCCTTAAAAAACAAAGCAAACGATGCTTGACTACTCAACCATGAAACCAGAAGGGTAAGTTGTCTTTCCTAACCTTGTTCTCAACAAGTACATGACGTTGCACCAAAATAGATTGAATATGTCAAAGCATACTTCAATCTATTTCAAAGAACAAGTTTTTCTTAGTGTACTTGATCTTCATCTTGAGTTGTCAGATTGAGCTTTGGTTTGAACCTCATTAATGGTTGTATTTTGATGTAATGAGATTTAAGACTTTATGATCAAATTTATGCTTTATTATCTTGAAAGCAGCTATTGTTTTCTTATACTTCATCAGCCATGGTCTGTTGTCTAACAAGAAAGTTGCAATGCAAAACGTTCTGTAGTAACATAATGAATTGTTGTTAGGTTTCAGGATTATGCCTCAGTTGTCATTTTGTGTATAGTAAGCATTGTTTTTTATTTTACCAAAACTAGTGATGTATGGTATAATATGAATCTAACTTCATATACAGGAAACAAAAATGCCACAAGGAAAGTTAACCAGCCCATTTAATTGTAATCTTCCTTAGTTGTATTTAAGCAAGTGATCATGCAGCTACACCAATCCATATTAGATATATCCCAAGTTATTTACAACTAACATGACCCATAAATGTGTTAAAGATAACAAGAAAGGTAAGCATTAAAAATCTATCACCTTATGTTGTTATGCATATGAGTTGAGCTTTTTTATGCACTTGACAATTATTATCTCATGATCGAATTGTATCCCCCCTTCGTCTATTGTACTAGCTGCACTTTTCCATAGTTTACTTTTTCCGATTATGACAATGTTTCCAATATGAATGCCAAAAACATCATATGACTACTGATATTTAACCAGTTTCTTCTATGGCCATGATTCAATATAACCGGTTAGAGTAAAAAACAAATGAGGCGGGCTATACTTCTTGAATTTTCATCATTACCCCACCCATCAAATCTAGGTAATCTTTTTTGTCTTTTAATGTGAAAATAATCAAACTTATATAGATGGTTATAGATATATAAGTAATAACTTGCCAATGAATTACTCATATTACAAGTTGAAGGAGATTACAACAGAAAACTGAAGGGGGTTTGTTTTAGCACAACCCAAAAATAACATGCCTTCCATAGATGGTTACGAATATACAAGTCATAATATTTACATAAAAAACTTTTGACAAATCAAAGCTGTTATGTAAAAACAACAATAGTTTGTTCCATCCATCACGCATTTAATCAAAACCAACATAGAAACCGCATCCAAGAAAACACAAAATGGTCATTCGTACAACCACCTTAATAAATTCATATAATCACAAATCGTAATTTGACTTACGAGAATGGAAAAGCTTCAGTCTTTTCTGTCAGCGAGTTATCATCTTCCAGATTGCATTACAAGTTTCAAAATCACTCGTCTCCCGGTTATTGAACTCGAACTTTTCAACTGTTTTCTTCTCTTTATCAACAATATCTATGATTGGATTGGTGGTGAAATTAAAGAATACACTGAGAAGAAACATACTACATTAAAATATCAAGTAGTTGTAAATTGACAAAGCAAACAACTAGGAGTAAAGGCAACAAAGGATACGTCCAGATATCTTAGACTGCTCGTTTAAGTCTGGGATGATGTTTGTTACAGATGCATACATTGAGAGCTTCATCCTGTGAACAAAAGAAAAGAAATAAATAATATGATACGATACCGCTAAAAACTTATTCGCGGAGGAGTAAGAAACGGGTCGAGGCTAATATTAATGAACAGCTATATTTAGTATTTGGGTCCACTTTAGACCCTCTCGAATATGGGCACAAGGAAGGCGGGAAATGAAGGAGTGGGGTGCGGTTTCCAAGCTGAATGGCAGGAGCAGTTATGGATGAACTCTCGGTTATTAGCAGTAGGCTTATGTTAGACTGTTTTTTTTTTTTTGTTCATGTTTTCATTGTAAGTTCTTAGAACTTGTATTGGAGATTACCCATCTCGAACAGGGTCTCTTTTGTTTCAATTAATCGAAAGCCTGATGAATTTGAGTTCTTATCATTTTGGTTCCTATCCTGTTATAACCCGAACAAAATTGACATTTATTAAAAAATCAGCCTTTCTATCCTAAATCCGACCCATTACCTGCCCCAGCGAAACCCGCCCATTTTGCCAAGGTTAAGCAAATATATCAGGAATGACTAGGACCAAAGGAATGCTATGGACTTACTGCGTCTTCATTTCATCTTGCTCAAGTTTCTTCAGAACTTGCCTTCTCTCTTCAATAATACTTCTTTGCTCTTCAAGGTCTTTAATTTGACTGGTGATGACTGTGTATATGATATGGCAAACAATCAGTAATCAAACTACCATATACATAATGTAACAGAAACAATCATCATACATACACACACAGATATATAGAGAGAAAGAGAGATAATCACTCAATTAAGAAACACATATAAGTTGAGAACCGCATTATGTGTATATTGAAGTTATGTAACTAAATACTTATCTAAGGTCCTCCCGTAGCAATGCCTCTCTCTGAACCTCCTCATCCAATTCTTTTTGAAGCAAATGAATCTCTACATCTGAAGCCACTTCAGCCTTTGCAGCTTCTATTTTTTGCTTGCATGTGTCTATCTTTTTATGATAACCTGTTGCATGAATTAAGTAATAAGTTAGTTTCATTAATTTCCCATTAACTGTTTCAATTGTCCACTTTTCAACCATTCAAAACTGATGATGAAATTGTGAACAGCATCTAGTGATAGCCACATAATTTAGTTTCTGCAAACAAATCATTAACCTATTCTGATGCTGATTTTGAGTATATCATCACACACAGAGACAGAAAGCTGGAGGGCAATCAGAGAATAACATCAAACACTTAACACATGTGCTCAAAAAAGATGTCTTCAGAGTTAACAAAGCATCTAACTAACCAAAGCTCTAGATGACAAAAATGACACAAACCATACAACATGCTGCTTTTATTCTAAGATCTAAACCAATCAGACCATTGTCAGTGAGTCGTAACAACCAGATGCACCTAGCGATCAAACAGAGTAGTGCCAGCGTCAAATATGATATGTCCCGTAAAATCTTAGAGAAACTGATAATTACCTTAGAATAGTGTAATCCTAATACTGCTTAAACCCGAGGAACATTGGTATTTAAATCATAATCAAGTGTTAATTGCTAAAATACCAGGAACATGAGTTTTTAAAAACAACTCACAATAATCTATCAGAAACCAGATTTGAACTGCCCACACCATGATTTTCAGTCCTCTGCTCTATTCATTCCTACAGCAAGCATTTCTGTTTGGGACCTAGGGTTCACAAACTTCAAAATCCCCAAAACTGAAAGTGTACTCCTCATACATCATCAGAAGTCAATTTCACTTTGAAACCAAATGAAACGAATCATACAAATGTTCCACAAAAACATAACAACCCACAGATCACGGACTCGACAATAACAACATTTGACATTCGAAGTTATCTCTTCTGCTACTTGAGAATAATAGTGTTTCAACACGAATTAAGAGCTATAATTTGAAGAAGTGATTACCTTCAAGAGAAGTCTGAACTCCGGCGTGATCAGAACGGCAACGGGAGCGGAGTCCGTCGGATTGTTCAACGCAATGCTTAAGGTAATTGATGTCTTTTTCGTTTTTCAAGAACTGAACTAGATCATCGCTGTATGATATGAGCTTCTGAACATCAATTTTTCTCGAAATGTCAGCCATTTGTAACAACAGTTAGGGTTTCTGAGAGCGTGAGTTTTATAGGAGAAAGATGAGGGAGGAGAAAAATTGGAAATCTTTGGGGGGAAACCCCGTTTTCATTCCGCATAAATTATTGCTAATTTCCGTTTTATGATCAAATATTTTATTTTATAGATATGGGAAATAATGTTGTAACAATGTGTTCGTTTTTTTTAATTAATTTTAACTATGTCCTCGTTTTTTTAATTAATATTTGAAATCAATTTTTAAAAAAAAGTTTGTTAAGCGTTATTTTAGTAATACCATTTTTGTTTATTTGTTGTAAAATCTTTTATTTTTTAAACGTTCATAGTTTTATGTACGACATTATTTTTTATAAAAATTACACCATAAAAATAAGCGTTTTTATCTTTAAAACAAGTATAGTATTGTTATATAAAATTTTAATAAATTTTTCTATGTTTTTAAGCTCATACGTCGTTATTGTGTCTTTTAATACAGTTTATTGTGTTTTTTGTTGGTTATTGTGTTTTTTTAAATACTATTATGTTTTCTAAAATAATGAATTTTAAAAATATATAATAATTGAATAATATTATTGTGTGTAAAACACAATAATAAATTAACAACTAATTAATCTACTATATTATCACGTCACGTACAATGTTGTCGCAAACGCTAGTTAGTATACTTATTTATTACTTGTGGTGGACCATAGTACTAGCAAAAGGGCTAAAGTATGTGTTGAGATCCATCCAAAGATGGGTGTCACTGGATTAACAGTCGGGATTGGATTCAGGGCTGATCAAATATATCAAATATGGGACATTACGGATGATTATATTTGAATGTGTATGCGAAATAAAGTGAAACATAAGCGTGTTTATCCTTTGAAAAAAAAAAACAAGTGATTCTCATACAAATCGTTGGATAAGACTAACATAGGAAGCATAACATAAATGAACTTCCTCTTATATAAGCTAGCGTCCCTTTCACCATGAGAGAGACATGTATCTTTCTCGTTTGATCATTGTGATTTCTGCTGTCGGCTTCACCTATTACCCATTGGTTCTTTGCCTCTTATTTTTAAGTGTATCTTTAATCCGCTAGGTATTAAGTTACAATCCTAACGTCTCTGTTCTTATTGAAATTTTTAATTCTGATCGTGTTTAATGCCCCAAGTCAACGCTTCCTTGTCATGGACCAAGTGTCTTGTTTTTCCTTGTGCCTCTTTCTTCTATGTCCGGCCGAGTTGTGTTTCAGCCCAGCCGGATTCTGCCAAGGTCGGGCATCTACTATTCTGCTTGTTTCACGTGCTGGTGTTGGTGATTTTGGATAATCTTCTCTTGGGCTATACCCATCAGTATGTGTCAATGTGTGTGCTGCTTTTCTAGACCAAAGCATCCGCAACATTGAGATAATTCCATGGGTAATCAAAAATAAGAAACGTCATTAAATGCGCCTTATGAGTGGGTGAAAAGTCACTCTTAATATGGAGTATGATAAATATCAATTATCATAGTAAGGTACTTGTAATAAATATCAATTATGTTGTATAATTGTTTAATTGTAGTAAATTGCAAACTGCCGTGCATTTAGGACATGTTTCATTAATGTGTCAGGATCATGTAGTTAATTAATCAGAGTAAAGTTGCCCGCGATTCGCGGCTGGACCGTACGATGACATTTACGTGATTAATAACACGTTTGTGAACTTTGTTAAAGTAGCAATAACGTGCCACACCTTGCGGCGTGACTGTGCGTTTACGAAATTCGTTACACATGTTTGCGCCATGTACATTAAAACGATTTACCCTCACGCATCTTGGCCTAACCCGTACGATAATACTAACATATTCAATCACGCCTTGCGAAGTGCCCGCGAATTTCACTACACACGTTGCCTCGGTAACAATATCGTGCTAGAAGAAATTTTTGTTTTTAGAGATTGAAACATAGATATAAAACAGTATTATATTTAACTTTTAGTGACATAATATTTAAATTAAAAGTAATTTGAATAATAAGATATTAAGAAAAGTACAAAAAAAATAGTTCACTAAGCAAAGAAGAAAAAAAAAGCAAACATGAAAGAAAAATTAATTGTTGCAAAATTCGAAATCACATACTTTGAGTTCATAAGGAACAAACTAACCGCGGCGCCAACTATCCATTTCGTGTTATTACTTGGAAAACAAACGTATTTAACCAAAAATCCAAAAAAAAAATTAAAAACTAAAGTTGTGCACCAATCAGATCGTGACATGTGGCAGTCGGTGAGGCACCCACCGACACTTCTAAATGGGTTATGCATAATGACCAGACGACCATATAATTCCATAGTTACATAATCTAATTTATTTGTAATTAAGTATAAAGTTGAGATGTTAATCATAACAACAAGAGATTCACAACCAACTCTTCATATTCATCTCTATAATTATTTTAAAAATCATTATTTTTTTTTATTTTCAATTAAATAATATTTTTATACCTTTATTATTATATTTTTCTATCTTCCACTCACAACCACTTATAACCATTTTAAAAAACGTATTTACAGATATATAAAAAAGAGATCGTGAAGGGTTAAAAAAAACAAATAAACATGAGGAGTGAGGGCCTCAATAAAACATCTATCATACTAATAAAACATTTACATTGGAGACTTGGAGTACACACGTCATCTCACAATCACTCACCTTTGAATTCCCGCCCAAGCCTTCTTCCCCGAAGATTACTCAAACTCAGGTCAGCTTCCCCTCTTTCTATTTCCCGGATCCAACATGACCCGTAATATATATTCTTCGCAATAAACCCAAAATCTCAATCGGTGATGATGTCAAAATTGAAGATAACAATTTTGGATAGCTTCGATCACAATTGCAGATCAAGTTTTTTCAAAGCTGTTCGATTTGAAGATGTTTGCCCGCAACAATAGTTCACTGAGCTGCCTTTTGATTTGGATATGGATCTGATTCTTGATTATGTTTGCTTTATGCCTCTTTGCTTTGGGATTGATAGGAATATGTATGTTAGCTTCCTTTTTTTTCTTGGGAAAAATAATTAGGGTTCTTAAGGGTTTTCCCAATTTTCTTGGATTTAAACCTTCTTATTCAAGAAGATGAATACTATACAAGACTCCGTCACATCCTTTTTGTTTCCTCATGAAATTTTGCATATGAAATGTGATTAAAAAACCCGTTTTCATACAGGTCTATGGTCTCAGCATTATAACTGTTTTCTTAGTATATATAGAATGATATATTTATTTATGCTATGTGGTTTTATTCTGGTTTTAATTTAATCTTCATATTTAAATTTTAATGACAGATGGAATCTACTGATTTGGTTGATGAAAAGATCCTTAGAAGTAGCAATCTGGTTAAGAAATCACATTCATGTACCGATTCATATGGTCTTCTAACATGGTCATATTTTACTCTTTATTTTCTTCTTCTATTTTGTGATGCATTTTTGTGTTAAATTGATTATTAGAACTACCCACTTTCAATTGCATCTTTCTTCTTGCAGCATGGAACTAATGCTACAGAACAACTTTCTTCTATCGAATTGATTTTCATGAACGAAGGTGTAACAATCGATTGTGTACAAAAGCCTCTAGGGTGGACAACCAAGATGCAATTGATGCTGCTATAGCAGGGATGTTTGCTTATCTTAAGGAGGTTGAATAACCATTGTTGAGAATACAAGAATTAAATAAGGGTTTTACTGATGTGGTTTGAAATAAATCAATAATATCATATCTTCTATCTCTTTGATGGATTCTGCCATTCGCATTTTTACAAAGGAAGTGCAGTTTTGTTGCATATTCTATTTATGTGTTGAATGTTATTTTGTGAAAAAGTCAACCGGTCATTGTTGTTTTTTTTTTTTTTTTTTTTGTTAAATTAAGTGGTTTAAATATATTTTGTTCTTTTAGAATTTTGGTTGTAGGCAACATGGACATGTTGAACTCGTCCAAATATTAATTTTGAAAATCCAAATGAAGGCGTGGTAAGTTTGACGTGTTTTTTTGTTCTAATCTAGGATTCATCCAAATATTAATTTTAAATATCCAATGAGCTGTTTTATATACTATTTTTTTAACATAAACTTCTTGTGGAAAACAAGGAAACTTCAGGAGGCCCATGAGAACTTATTATCCTTATACCTCTCTTTAACCCATGACAATGCAAAGACAATTAGAAGGGCATTGAATCTGGGAGAAAGCGTTAAAATGATCACAAGTGCGGGTTCTTTTATTATCTAAGATGTAGCAAGTATTATAGAAGTTTATTATAATTTATATTAGCAAATGCATTTGATAATCACTTCCAAGTGCTTTTTATTTAAATATTATTTCTATGTCAGTTTCTTAGTCTATGCTTCATATGCATGACCTTTATGATCTCCAACAGGTGAGCAACCTAGCAATAGGAAAATAAACAAGGCGGCGTCTAGGAATGGAGACTAACATGTACCCTTCATTTGCATTACTACATTCAGTTTCAGATGTCTGGATTAATATCATGATTCTTATATCATGGAAATGACATGAGCATTTTGAAATCCGAGCAGATTTTTTTGCGGCTGCAGGGGTAAGCTTCTAGCCTTCTATGCAGTTCCTGCAAGTGTTAAACTGTTTTGTGGCTCAGGATTAGATTTCAAGTGTACTCATTTGCTATATGCTCTGGTTAAACTTATATATTAGTTGCATTTTCACAAGGGATTTAAATTACTTATTACTCTTTTATAGACAAGATCATTAATGGATTATGGCATATCTTGTCCAAGCGTGCAAACTCGGGTGCCCAATGGGGACAATTGTTACATGTTAAGTACTTAAAGTATAAAAGATGATATACTTTATAACCAGAAATTAAAGTTATAACGTTGATGCGTTTGTCAATACTTTTTGTACCTTAATTTATCTTATGAACTTGATGTGCGTCACAACATCCATGTCCATTTCACTACCTTGTGGATCTATTCTCACGTATGCATGCATATAGTGGATTATTTTCCATTTTAGTTTAATGCTTTATAATTCAATTAAGGATGAAGTGGGTGGATTAATTATGCCCCACGTTCAACCATGTTTAGTTAGTGGTGTTAGTAGTTTGTAATCCTTATTTAAGGATCTTTAATTGTGATTACAGAGCATCAAAAAGGTTGTTCAAGAAACTAGGCTCTGATACCACTAATGTGGTTCCAACAGTTAAATGTTGGCCAAGAAGAATTACAAACTACTAACACCACTGACTAAACATGGTTGAACGTGTCACCCACTTCATCGTTAATTGAATAATAAAGCATTAAACTAAAATGGAAAATAACCCACTATATGCATGCATACATGAGAATAGGTCCACAAGGTAGTGAAATGGACATGGATGTTATGACACACATCATAACTTCAGACTTGGTATGCTCATTTTTTTGGTAGAGAGATGTAAGACTGCACTTTATCATATGCATGACTTCATTTATGATCTTTGCAAATTTAAAGTGTGATTGTTTGCAAATCAACGCTGTATACTCAACATTGTATGATAGATTGCGGAGAGCCTTTTAAATATAGGGTTTGGTTATTTGGACACTCCCCATTTTAAATCAACATCCGGGTGTCCTATACGCCGCGTATGGGTCCATACGCGGCGTATAGGGTGCAAAAACATTCACTGACATGCGACCCATACGCCGCGTATAGGGTCGCATGTCAGTGAATGTTTTTGCACCCTATACGCCTCGTATGGACCCATACGCGGCGTATAGGACACCCGGGTGTTGATTTAAAATGGGGACCCTGACATCAACCTGTCAGACGAGGTGTCATTCCGATGTCGGCGGAGTCCATACGCAGCGTATGGCTTCAATTTTTTTTCCTTAACACACTTGGGACGCATGAGACACCTATACGCCGTGTATGGGCCCATACGCGGTGTATAAGTTAAGGCCATTTATATTTTTTTGTTATTTTTACATATATATTTTTTAATAAACAAATAAATTTGCATCGACTATATTTATGTTATGTTTGTAAGTTGTTTAACCGACAATTTTAAATCGAATATTTTTAACTAACCGATAAAACATATAAGACAAACATTCATATTAACTAAACAATCGAGATAATAATACAAAAATTAACATAAAATAATAATATAAATAACAAAGTTTTCAAATACATAACAAAATAAAAGTTACAATGATAGTAATAATATAAAAACTACGGTGAGTCTGGGTAATGTCAAGGCGGTGGCAACTCCGGAGAATCAATACTAGCAGCACGTGCCGACGACCATGCTCTCGTAAACTCGCAACAACCTCCTGCATAAATGTCTCCATAAGTGCAGGCAGCCTCATATCTCTGTAAATGCGTCGAGGAAACTGTGGCTGAGGTGGCGGCTGATGTGCTGGCGGCTGGTCATGCGGCGGCCGGTCGTGCGGCGGATGATCATGCGGGAGATCCTTCTGCGCTGCTACGGATCATCAAAGCCAACCTGCTGAACAAGTGCCGGCTGCCAGATCTCCCCGGGTCGAATAGAGAATCGTATGCCCCCTGGAAACTGGCGTATAATACGCATGCCGAATAACGTACGACGATCTAATCTCACCGCTCGATCGGGGGAGAAACGTCAGCAAGATAACGAGGAAGATAACCCAAAGCTCGGGCAATCACCGTGATGTAAGCGCCGCCGTACACCGCTCCTCGCTCCTGGCGATGATAATACGAAACAAAATACTCCGCCAAACATCTCGCCAGGTTGCACCTGGTTCCCGTAAGCAAACAATACAAGTAAAATAAGTCGGGAATGGTACATCACTCCCGACTCTTGCCACGTCCCATGATGGATATGGCGATCATGCAATGTAAGTAACGGATGAGAGGATCTTTAATGCCAGTGACCCTGCCCTTAGTCCTCTGAAACGGACCTCCGGAAATCTAAGGCCACCAACCTCTCAATCGACTCTCCTCAATCTCGGTAACACCCTCGATGATAGAGGGGTAACAGTCTCCGGCTCAAAGTACAGTCCCGAGAGAACGACAAACTGCTCAATGGACATCTGATATGAATGTCCGCATAACGTAAACGAAATCTCGGAACGCTCATCGTCCTCCTCCATCTCGTTAGGACGAATATAAGTAAAGGTGGATAAAAACTCCACCGTCAGCTCTCGATAAGAAGGCAAGAACGCGGTCTCAAAATTATTATGTATGTATGTAAGAAAAACTTACTTCCTCGCTTCGCTTCAACTAGTCGTTCGTAAAAAATGTTATAGTTATACTCGTAAATCTCCAGCGTGGGAGACTCATACAAACGTGCCCATGCGTATTTAAACTTTCCCCGGTCATCTTTCGTCAAACTTGCTTTATAGTGTTTCGCGATATTTTCATCAATATGCCACCTGCATAAATATTTCAAAGCATTCGGAAATACTTTAACACATGCGTTTATTAAAGCAAGATCTCTGTCTGTTATTATGACGCGCGGCTCCATACACCTGTGTAACGTATCTTTCAATCTGTTAAGCACCCATTCAAAATTATCTTCCCGTTCTGTACTAATAAACGCATGAGCAACACAAAATGTCTTGTGTGTTGAGTCACACCAACAATCTGAACAAATGAAAGTTTGTACATGTAGCGTCTATCATCAGCACGTGCGGAAATGCACGCCAAGTGTCGTACGATTTTGGATGACAAAAAAATATATCTTCTACGGCTTTTGTAGCGGGATCTTCGCGGTTGTGATAAACGTAACCTTTAGAGCCATTCTTCACGTATAGGTTGAGGTCACACCAACAATCTGAAAACGTTTGAGATCGAATGCGTTTTTATATATTTGAAAATGAATCTTGTGTCCCGTCAAATTTGAATCTTGTGTCCCATGATTGAGATTACCTATACGTGGCGTATAGAGCCATACTGCACGTATAGGTTGTTCGCTGACACCTATACGCAGCGTATGGATCCATACGCTGCGTATAGGTGTCGGGCGTACTATAAAGCAATCTTTTACGAAGCGTATTGTACTATACGACATGTGTGATTTCTTTGAAAGAAAATAGGGTTATATGGTTCAGCTATTTCTTCAAAATAATTTTTCAGGTAAAATATAACTCTTACTTCATTTATATACATACTTACGTACACATAAATGTCTTGATTACTTAATAATCATTTCAACTAACTCGGGTTCCATGATACTAGTCGGTTATGATAAAAAATATTGAAAATTATTCAAGTTAACCGTAACCGACTAGCATCGATGGAACCCGAGTCAGTTGAAACGATTCTTAAGTATCCAATTCAGATATATGTATATATGTATGTAAATACTTAGTGAAATAAGAATAAAATATTTACCGAGTAAATTATGTACCAGAAGAAAATGTTGAACCACGTAACACTAATTTCTTGCGATAATATGTTTTTGAGAAGATTAAACGTTATGATTACTATCAATCACCGAAAGTATCAAACGTTACCTCCGGAGAAAATGAATAAGTTTTGAATTTGAATACGAGCGCATTGCCTGGATATCCACTGCGTTTATATAGTAACGAAAAGGAATCTTGTGTCACGTCAAATAATTCGAAATGAAATGTTCGGTGTAGATAAAGCAGGCTATACGTGGCGTATGGTGTCATACGACGCGTATAGCCATGCTGAAGGATTGATTAGACTTAGTCCAGTTTTGTCGTCTGAAAAAACCTATATGCGGCGTATGGAGCCATACGAGGCATATAAACACCACGACAACGACTGATGCGACATGAAATGTCAGATATTTATTGTGGATACCTATACGTCGCGTATGGATCCATACGCGATGTATAGGTGGGTGTCGATTTATCTGATGGGTGTCCCTATGTTAGAACCCTAAATATAACCTTTTAATAATCTTGAAAGCATAAACTATTACTTAAAAGTTAGTCTTCTAAAGTGCGGGAGCAGGTTTGACCGTTTGGAAAATAATTTCAGAGTGTCTACGGTGAAGTGATGTCAGGAATGACAAATCTTTTTATGATAAATAGATCCATTTTACAAGTTCAAAGTGACATGAATGGATGTCTACTAGCCGTCGAGAAAGACGCTTCCTGGCCACACCTTCCCTGTGGGAGCTATTTATTACTAATCTCTATTCACCTGAGAATAGAAAGGGTTTTATCATTTAAACAATTGCGTGTATTTCAAGTGGCATTACAGCTAATTATAAATTTTTTATATTATTCAACTCATTTAATATACGTTTTAAATTTTGAATATCTTTTGAGTACCGTTTAGGTACAAGTAGTTTTGATATGATATGTGGCAATTTAAAGGTGATAGAGACCAATTAAGGTAGTGGTATGATACTATGATATGTTTAACCCGTTAGTTAGAAGTATTAATAAATGGTTATTACTCTATTGTAAGGTAGTTGTATGATGTGTCTGATCCGTTACATGTTTGAGCTTTTATAAAATTATATAATTTCTATTATATAACCACGTGTAATACACGAGATTATAACCTAACAATTATATATATGTACATGTAAATAGATAAATAATTAATAAATAAACAAGCTATCATTGAGCTTGTAAATTTAAATTTACTCACTAGTCTATAAAATTACGAGCCGAACTTGAGCTATAGACATAGAGCTTGAAATAAGTTGAGTTTGTGTTTAACTCGACTCGTTTACACCCTACTTGCAACATCTTAGTGAAACTTACATCGACCATAGTTGTTCGAATTCGAATATCCTTCGAATCATACGAATATATCCTTTACAGGTCAAAACATATATATGCTTCTTCTTTTTTCTCTTTTGCTTCAATAAAGATCACAAGGAAAACAATTTTAATACGGTTCCCAAGCAAATATATTTGTTTCTTCTATTCTTTAACGAAACATCTCACCATCCACTACAAAGACATGAGTTATCTTGCTTCTTCTATTTGTTTCTTCTACTCGTAAAAGACTAGAATCAAACTACCGATTACTCTCGAAGTCTGTAGAATCAAATAACTCTCGATTACCCGTTTAGTGCTAATGAAGGATGACGAAAACTGCAGTACTATTAGGGTGGTGGGGATGCCCATATCACATCCACCACACACTCATCAATCAAATAATGACACATCACATGCATCACACCAGACCACACCAATTTAAGATGTGGGGGCACTCACATCACACCACACCACACCATATTTATTTTTTTATAAAATTACACATATACGCACACTTCTGCAACTATACGTATATATACACATAGCCGGAAAATGTTAAAGTCGTGGGCGGGGACGCCGGTGACAACGGTCTCCGGCTAGTGTGACTTCCTCGATCCCTTCCTGACGACATCGTTTTGTTTATTCTCTCAAAGCTTGGTGCTACGATTGCGTGGCGGTGGCTGAAGGGTTGTCGGACGGCTACTTGGTTTCTCCGATGAGGTTCCGAGGGTGGTGTAACATCACGAGCGTTTGGGTCATATGTAATAGTTAAAATAAAAGAAATATGAACTTTACATTTTGTATATTGTTAAACGAGTAACTAATGAGTGAAATGACTATTCTAAATTTAAAGTTTTAGACGAGTTTTAGTGTCGTAAGAGACCGTTTAAATATATATAAATATATAAATATATTATATTTAAACGTGCTCCGTTTTTAGCGAAACTTAGGTGGACTCGTAGAGAAAAATAAGCTCGTCTCAACGGTATATTTGAAATTTTATAAGACTTTATATTTAAAAAGTTATAAGAGAAAAACAAGTTAAGCAGCTGAATTAATTAAATAATATAATATGACACTTTAGATATCAAATTGAAAGAATTGAAGTAGAAGCCTCAATCTTCATTCCATATCGACCAGAAGAACAAAAGAGAGCATTATATATAGAAACCTTAAGGTTGAGTTTAGATTATAAGTTTTTTTGGAAACGTTCTATTATAAATAGAATTCCAGGTAATCGATAACCCATTGTTATTATTATTATTCTTTTTAGGAGTTAAGGTTATTGTTAGGAGTGGCTATTGGGTAGCCTAGACTTAGTTAGGCATGGACTGATCACCCATGCTTAAATAAGATAGCGTAAACCAATATCCAATCGTTACAATAACTAGTTAGTTGTATCATACCTAACCTAGGATTACTTGAACTTTATCAGGACTTAGATATATTACCAGGTTATATTAGGAAAGGTTATCAACTGTTGGGCAACTTTTAAACGGGTGAGTCCCTCTTAACTGTTTTATAAAACGGGATGTGATATTCTGATAACTGGTAATAATTGAAGAATTGACTATCAATAGCATCTGTGATATGTGGCAATACTTGATAGGATGCTTAAGGGCTGCTTGTATGATTCTACTTTAGCCAGTGGAGTTTGTATACATAGCCTGGTTATGTGAATTTATATTGTGCTTATTCTGTTCCTATCTATTTGCCATGGTTGTATCTGCTTGATGCAATAGTCAATATTAATATGTTTTGAATTTTGAAAAATACTATGTTCATGAACTCATAAGCTTTATGTTGAGTCCCAAATGTTTTATTTTATGGACACACATCCTAGGTGCCAGGTGATTATAAGAATAAGAGATTATGGACTAAGCTCATGAGGAAATAAAGGACTAAAATGTTGCCGAGGATTTGGATCTATTCTATAGTTAAGTTGATATAATATTAGTATTGTATTAGAAGACAGATGTATAATACGTTATAATTTATAATTATTGTTTGACTTCCGCTATGTATTCTCTGATTACTATGTGTTCTGTATATACGATGCGTAACGCTCCCTAGGGTGTGCCCTGGGAGGCGGGCGTTACAAGTTGGTATCAGAGCCATAGTTTAAGTGAACTAGGTACAAAGATAGTATCTAGACTTAAACTAGGGAAGATGCTTTGAGATAAATAGATTAACTACTTAGTACTGGATAACAGGTTTGGTTAAACATGGAGGATAATGGCTAGAACATTATAAGTGCAATAGATAAGCAATGACACCTGGCCACTGTTATTTCTTGTCTATCAGTACTATTATGTTCTGGATCATAATCCATCATGTGAATACTAATTCTCTGCTCCCTCATGTAGGTTTTCACTATGACAAGAGGAGGAAGTACTCATGGTAGGGGTCGTGGTAGACCTCCTAGTAGTAGAAGGCAAATCATGTCATCTGCGAATGATGATCATGAAAATCTTCATAATACTGAATCCGAGGCACAACAATTTGCTGGACCACAATTCCAAGCAGCTGTAGCTGGCGTAATTAAAGATGCTTTGCCAACCATTATAGCCGAGGTTATGAATGCCTCTAGGGGGTACATGAGCAATGATAATAATGGACAGGATGATCATATCTATAACACCAATGGTAATGGAGATGCTCCTATGAGAACTGAACCTAAGCAAGGTTGTTCTTACAAAGCTTTCAAGGGATGTGAACCTCCAATATTTGATGGGAAAAGAGATTCCATGGCTACCTTTCAGTGGATCCATGAGATGGAAGCTGTTATTGAAATTAGTGGATGCACAGCCACGCAAGCTGTCATGTATGCCACTCACTCATTCAGGTCTGAGGCATTGTTTTGGTGGGACAATGTTAAACAAGCTAAAGGACCTGGAATTGTTACCGCTTTGACCTGGAATGAACTAAAGGAGCTTGTGATGGAAAAGTTTTGTCCTGAAGTTGAAAGGGACAAATTGAAAGAGAATTCTTACAACTACAAGCCGGGACGATGACACATCGTCAGTACACGACCAAGTTTGATGAGATGGCTCGACTGCTTCCTGAGCATGTAACACCTGAAGCAAAGCGCGTAAAAAGATACGTGCAAGGGTTACCTCCTCATATTGGACAATTAGTTAAGATGTCTGCCCCCAAAACCTATGAATCTACAATTGCATTAAGTGCCATTGCATACGAAGAAGAAGGCATAATGACTGAAAACAACAAAAGAAAGAGAAATGATGATAGAAACCAGATGCCAAGAAAGGACAGAAAGATCATACGAAATGAAGGGAACCGTATTAACAAACCATGGAGGAACGATAAAAGTGAGTCTTGGAGAAAGTATCAAGATTCCAAATGTCTTAAATGTCCAATGGGTGATCATTCACGAAAGAACTGCCCAAAAATTAGATGTTTCAATTGTTGGGAGTATGGACATTTTCGAAGTGATTGCAAGAACCCTCCATAAACACAACCTGTGGAGAATCAAAACAACTCCAAGGGCCGAGTGTATGTGTTAAAAGAAGCTGGGGATGAAACTATAGCTGGTACGTTTCTCATTAACAACATATATGCTAGAGTTTTATTTGATACAGGCACAAATAGAAGTTTCATTTTAACTGCCTTAGTACCTTATTTGAACTTAGTACCACAAACTCTAGATTGTGCATATATTGTTGAAACTGCCAGTGGTGAGCAAGATAAGATAAGTAAGATTTTTAACGATTGTGTTATTACCCTAGTTAACACTAAATTCTCTGTAAATTTAATGCCGACCATTCTAAGTGAATATGATATCATTCTTGGGATGGATTGGTTGAATAAATATTATGCTCGTCTCGACTGTGAACATAAGACGATGACGGTACGTAAGCCTAATGGGGAAAAGCTACTAGTTCATGGAAGTGATGGAAATCCTAAGACCAATATCATCTCAGCAGTGAAGGCAATGAAATGTATTCAGAAAGGATTCATAGCCTTTCTTTTGTGAATGATAGATGCCAAAAAGGAAATACAAATTAATGAAATCCCTGTGGTGTGCAACTTCCCAGACTGTTTTCGGAAGATTTACCAGGACTTCCACCTGATCGTCAGATAGAATTTCGTATTGATTTAGTACCTGGTACGAAACCAATCGCGAAGGCTCCTTATCGTCTAGCCCCTTCGGAGATGAAAGAACTTTGAAGCAAATTGACGAACTCTTAGAAAAAGGGTTTATTAGACCGAGTTCCTCACCTTGGGGAGCGCCAGTATTGTTCGTCAAAAAGAAAGATGGTTCAATGCGTATGTATTGATTATCGAGAATTAAACAAGTTAACTGTCAAGAACAAGTATCCTTTACCAAGAATAGATGATTTATTTGATCAACTTCAAGGAGCTAACTACTTTTCAAAAATTGATCTTCGATCAGGTTATCATCAGTTGAAAGTGAGCGAGGAAGACATTCCCAAGACTGCATTCAGGACGCGTCATGGACATTATGAATTTTTGGTTATGTCTTTTGGACTAACCAATGCCCCTGCAGCATTTATGGATCTGATGAATAGAGTTTGCAAACCATACTTGGATAAGTTTGTCATTGTTTTTATAGATGACATACTTATTTATTCTAAGAACCAAGATGATCATGCCAGACATTTGAAAATGGTTCTAGAAACCCTTCGACAAGAAACGCTTTATGCAAAATTCTCTAAATGTGACTTCTGGAAAAGAGAAGTTCAATTCCTCGGTCACGTGATAAATGAGAAGGGAATACAAGTAGATCCAACCAAGATAGAAGCTGTGATGAAATGGGAATCACCAAAGAATCCTAGTGAGATTAGGAGCTTTTTGGGATTAGCAGGATACTACGAAGGTTTATTCAAGACTTCTCTAAGATTGCTACCCCTTTAACATCTTTGACTCGAAAGAATGTAAAGTTTGACTGGGGACCAAAGCAGGAAGAAGCTTTCAACCTTCTAAAACAAAAGCTTAGCAGTGCTCCCACACTTGCATTACCAGATGGTAATGAAGACTTTGCAATATACTGTGATGCCTCATATAATGGTTTAGGTTGTGTGTTGATGCAACGAAATAAGGTTATAGCCTATGCATCACGACAACTAAAAGTTCATGAAAAGAACTATACTACGCATGACCTTGAATTGGGTGCCATAGTGTTTGCTTAAAGATTTGGCGACACTACTTGTATGGTACTAAGTGTGTAATCTACTCAGACCATAAGAGCTTACAACACATCTTTAATCAAAAGATGTTAAACATGAGGCAAAGAAGGTGGATGGAACTTCTCAATGATTACGATTATGAAATCAAGTACCATCAAGGAAAGGCTAATGTAGTTGCAGATGCTCTCAGTCGGAAAGAAAAAGTTAAACCAATTAGGGTAAAAGCATTAAAGATATTTGTCAAGCTTGATTGAAAAGACCAAATCAAGAATGCTCAAACTAAAGCGTTGAAAGATGAGAATATTCAGGCTGAAAGAATGACGGGTAACCAAAAATTACTAATTCAAGGAACGGATGGAATCTTACGATTTGGTCAGAGAATTTGGATCCCAAAATTTGGAGGTATTCAGGGCAAAGTATTGGATGAAGCCCACAAGTCCAAATACACAATGCATCCCGGAGCAAGCAAAATGTATAAAGATATTCGAAATCACTACTGGTGGCCTAATATGAAAAGATCTATAGCCCAATACGTTGAGAAATGCTTAACATGTCTGCAAGTTAAGATTGAACATCAAAAACCAGCCGACCAGTTACAACAATTGGAGTTGCCAGTATGGAAATGAGATAGAGTGACAGGCTATCCAAGTCAGCATATTTTCTACCCATAAGTGAGATTTATCCAATAGAAAAACTGGCCAAGATATATATTGATGAAATAGTAAGTAAACATGGAATGCCTTTATCCATTATCTCTGATAGGGATAGCCGATTTACATCCAGATTCTGGACAAGTTTCCAAAAGGAACTAGGAACCAAAATCAGTTTAAGCAGTGCATATCATCCTCAAACTGGTGGTCAGAGCGAGCGAACGATTCAAACCTTGGAAGACATGTTGCGTGCTGGCGTGATTGATTTTGGAGGTAGCTGGGAAGATCAATTGCCTTTGATTGAATTTTCTTATAACAACAGCGACCATTCCAACATTAAAGCTGTATCGTTTGAAACATTATATGGAAGTGGTGTGTGATGATTGTATATATAAAAATTTATAGCGTTTCACAAACAGGTTTTAAAAATGGATAACCTCACAAAACTCACACAAACGGGCAAGTGTACCGGTCGTATGTAGTTAAGCTAAGTAAGTACGAGTATCGTACCCTAGAGACTTGTTTGGCGGCCCTCAATAGTAAACCTTTATCGACTTCTAACCAATTAAAATCGTTTGACTTTTATAATTAAATACTAAGACAATGAAGAAGCGATTAACTTAATTAAATTTAACTAAGATTAATAAAATTAATTAAAAGTTAGAAAGATGCGGATTAATGAAACGAGCTTAAGCAAACAAGAAAGGAATGAAGGATGAGAAAAAGACTACCTAGGCGGGAATCCTATTGATGACTTGACTACTCTTGGTTTTAACACAAGTAATGGCACCGGATCTAAAAATACGACTACTAGGATATACCTATCGATGCTAAGCCTGCCATAGGTCTTACAAACACTTCTAAATACTCCAAATGGTCGTGTGAAGAAAACGATGTTTAGGAATGGCTAAACCACACCCGAATGACTAATGGATTCTAAACTAGATCTCTTTCCAGTCTCACTAGTCCAATACCCTAATAGCTGGTTCCATCAACTTAATAAGATAAAGGAATCAATCAATCTAATATGGTCCAAGACAATAAAACACAAGTTACTAGATTACTTAGGCAAAACCCACTCCAGTGTGATTCTAACCTACTAAACTAGAAACTAGATGAAATCTACAACTTATCTCCTTCCGGTCTCAAAGTTGGCAAGAATACTAATTTAGACTCACAAAACAAGTTTATCTCATAGGTGACTATTCCTAGTTCTACCCACAAACAGTTCAAACACAAAGTCTAAACCTAGCTTATAACCCTAATTGAAGAACACAAAGTTAAACAATTAAACATCACAAGTAAATAAACAAGCATCGTAAATCATGTAATTAGCATGCATAATGCATTCAAGAACCATCACTAGATTGATTTTTCAATAATCATTCATCCATTAAACAATAACAAAACCAAAAGTAATAAAACCAATCAAGAATCATCCATTGCCTAGATAGTCACAAAAGATTTAGCCACTCATGTTAATAACAAACAAATCAAAACCAATAAAACAAGTAGTAAACATCATATTAATAGGAGTTAAAACCTCAAAACAATGAAGAACAATTGTTGTCAACACGAACCGAAGGCTCTTAAAAGAAAACAAAACAATTCTGCCGCAAGCTTATTCCCCTTCTGCCGTCAATATATTTGAAATCTTTTTGCTGCTCAATTCCACTTTCTGCCGACTTTGTTCTTTCTTTTTCCACTCCAAAATTTCGCAGCTCCCTTTCTCTTCTAAACAATTCTGCCGACCAGTTGTTTCCTTTCTTTTTCGCAGCTTTCTTTTTTCCAACTTTCTGCCGACAATGTTATTCTTTCCAAGAGTTCTTCTGCTGCTTCCTTTCTTCGAATTTCCTTTCAATTTGCCGCCGCCAAGTTCGTCCACTCAAACTTCTTTTCTTTTTTTTTTCACCAAGTTCTTCTCCTTTTCTTTTCTTTAATTCTGCCCACTTCTTCTTTTCAATCGCAAAACCCTATTTTTTATTTTCTTTTTATGGGCCGTTATAATCCAAAACAAATACGCGGGCCTTTTCCTGTTGTAACTCTCGTGGCCTGCATAAACGTGATTTGCAAATGAGAATTCAAATATTAACTTTATTTGGCCCTGCTTCTTGTACACGTGGATGTGGCATTAAGCGAACTTAGAAAGCATGAAACTTAGATTTAAAAATATTCATAAAAGCATGAAGCATAGAAGAAAAATCTACTCAAAAGTGTAAAGAATATTCATAAAAACATAGATAATTTTGACCACATCAAATATCCCCACACTTGAACTTTGCTTGTCCCTAAGCAAAATCCTAAACAACACATCCCACCAAATTCTCCTACCAAAAACGTTCTCATTAGACAGAGTCAAATGCAGGCAATGAGGCTCCCAGACTCGGTTAATTCACAAGACTTACAACGTTAAAAGATTGACGACCCAACTAGTAAGGGTGGAACATTTTGAAAAATATGGGCCTACCTAATCAAGTTTCACTTAGCTTCAAGCATCCAACTATACACAACTTGTACCCCTCACAATAGTCACTCAACACTCGGGTTAGAATATGCAATTTAGAGCGAACACTCAAAACCAATTAATATAGAATATTAGCATAGGCTTGGACACCTATCAAATCTCCACCTATTTACAAGAATTAATACAAGAATCAAGAGGTCTTTCGCGGGTTGTAACTTGGCTAGGGCTAAGGGTAGGAATAACAAGGGTAAACAAGGCCAAAGTGTTAGAAACCCGGCTTCATTAGGTTTAAATAGATAAAGTCTACTAGCAAACAAAACCAAAACTTGGAATCAAAGCTGAATCCCAAAACTAAACATACACTACTAATTAGGGCTAATTGTCACCCTTTTTCTCCTTTTCCATTTTTCTTGTATTCTTTTTTTATAAATTTTTTTTAATAATAAACTAGAAGAAATATACAACCAAATTTCTCAACTAAAATATCAAACTGAAACTACTAATCCGAAAAACGATTGAAAGCTATTAAACACTAACTCAGCCGGATTTCCTACACTTGGGTCAAGACAGATAGGTTTAACACAACGAAAGGAAAAGGCTAAATGGGTTGAAACAAATGAAAAAGGTTAAGGCTCAACAGGGCTCACTAAAGGATAACATTTGTAGGGAAAGGAAATTACTGGTTCAAATCAGGGTTAATCCTAAGTGCCTCTATCATATTCTTGCCAAACTCAAGTACATGGTCTCGAAATGAATCAAAGCATACAAGTTCTACAATTGAAACTACATTAATGGTCAACTCTTCACAAAGGAATAATGAGCATAAATATATAAATGTAAAGCTCATAAATAGGCTCAAAACTCACTAGACAAAGGGTATGGGTTACTGGTACAAGTCATGTAAAATTTTTAACTATCCGGCTCATTACACTATCCTAGGCAACCCAAAACATGATTTTAGTTTTCAATTTTTTTTATATTTTCAATTCTTTTTTTTTTAATTTTTTTTTTATTTTTTTAAGTTTGAAAATCTTATCTAAAACATCCCTCATCCCACACTTGAAACACACATTGTCCCTAAAGTGTAATAAGAGATAAATAATAAAGAAGAAAAATATAAAGGAAAACTAACACTCCCCTGATATTGCATGATCCTCGAAAACCACCTTCAAACGCCGATAAAATATAGCAGCGAGCTAAAAATATCCTGCATGTAAATGAAGCCGCTCGCATACAACGGCGTAGACACACTCAACAAACTTGATGTCAGAAAATGGCTATGCATTTAATCGATAATATGTGAATCATAACCACCCTCGAATGGAGATTGAGTACGAGGGTGCTTTGGTTACACATTTTCATGTAAGCAAAATAGTACATACCTGGGTTTTAAAAGTTGATTTTCTCATACCTGATACTACGTGGCTCAATTAACAAGGTTAGATCACACATAAAAAGGGTAAACAAAACTAAAAACTAAAATAAAGGAAACCAAACCATAAAAATACTCTACACAATACGGGTTGCCTCCCGAGAGCGCTGGGTTTATCAAGTCTTCAGCCTGACTCATCTCATCACTCTCTAACCTATCAGACCGAGGTACATGACCTCCTTCATCTCCTTCACTGGTGCTCCACTCACATAATTCTTCAGACGATGCTCATTAACCTTCCATGCTCGACCCTTATCCTCAATCTTAATAGTACCATACGGAAAAACCTCTCTAACAGTGAACGGTCCCGACCATCTAGACTTTAACTTTCCCGAAAACAACTTCAACCTGGAGTTGAATAACAAAACCTGATCCCCACACTTGAAGGCTTTGTTACCCTTCAAGTGTCGATCATGCAACGCCTTAGTCTTACGCTTATAATCGAATGACTGTGCATAGGCGTGATCTCTCAACTCCTCTAACTCGTGAATCTGATGAAACCGGTGATCTTTAGCGGCTGGCATGTCCAGATTGACGGTCTGTAATGCCCAGGTAGCACGATGCTCAAGCTCAACCGGTAGATGACACGCTTTCCCATAAATCATCCGAAAAGGTGTGGAACCAGTTGGAGTCTTATAGGCGGTACGGAAAGCCCATAGTGCGTCATCTAACTTGTCAGACCAAACCTTGCGATTGGATCTAACAGTCTTCTCCAAAATGCGTTTAATGCCCCGGTTACTCACTTCCACCTGCCCACTCGTCTGTGGGTGGTAAGCCGTTGCAAGCCGATGGGTGACCCCATAGCGTTGCAACGCTTTCTCCATCTGCGTGTTGAAGAAGTGAGTTCCCCTATCACTGATGATAGCCTTAGGCACACCAAACATAGCAAATAATCTCCTCAAGAATCTCACTACAACCCTAGCATCATTAGTAGGTAAGGCTTGAGCCTCGACCCACTTAGAAACATAGTCAACTGCAACTAGGATGTACTTGTTCCCACGCGAAGCTGGGAATGGGCCCATGAAATCAATGCCCCATATATCGAATACCTCAACTACCTGACTAACTGTCTGGGGCATCTTATTACGGGATGAGATGTTTCCTACTCTCTGACATGCATCATACCTTCTCACAAACTCTTGTGCGTCTCTATAAATTGTGGGCCAGTAGAATCCAGAGTCGAATACTTTCCTCGCTGTCGAACTCACACCGTGATGTCCACCTGTTGGTCCCTCGTGGCAATTTCTCAAAACCTCTCTCGTTTCATCACCATAGATACACCTACGAACTACCTGATCGGCTCCTATCCTAAACAAATAAGGATCATCCCAAATATAGTGCCTAACATCTGCAAAGAATTTCTTCTTTTGCTGATGTGTCAAACCCTGTATAAGGTATCCGTCTGCTAAATAATTTGCCAAATCAGCGAACCATGGCAACCCCTGCTCATGTGCACTCACAAACAACAACGTCTCATGTGGAAACTAATCATCTATGGTGTCTCTTCTAATCTCCTCACGCTCGGGATTCTCTAATCGTGACAAATGATCAGCTATGACATTCTCTGCTCCTTTCTTATCCCTAATCTCTATGTCAAACTCCTGAAGTAGTAAGATCCATCTTATCAATCTAGGCTTTGCATCCTGCTTACTAAACAAATACCTAAGTGCTGCGTGGTCAGTGTAGACAATAGTCTTAGAAAGAACAAGGTAGGATCTAAACTTATCAAATGCAAAGACTACTGCTAGCAACTCCTTCTCTGTTGTGGTGTAGTTCTCTTGTGCGTCGTTAAGAGTCTTACTTGCGTAATAAATAGGGTGGAAGTGCTTATCCCTACGCTGACCTAAGACCACTCCTATCGCGTAATCACTCGCGTCACACATCAACTCAAATGGGAGACTCCAATCTGGGGCAACCATAATCGGAGCATTCACGAGCTTCTCCTTCAACATCTCAAATGCTCTCATGCACTCTTCATCAAACTGAAAGGGCACGTCTTTCTCTAGAAGTCTAGTCATCGGCCTCGCAATCTTAGAGAAATCCTTAATGAAACGTCTATAGAATCCTGCATGACCTAAGAAACTCCTAATTGATCTAACAGAGGTGGGTGGCGGGAGCTTGCTGATGGTCTCAATCTTAGCTTTATCAACCTCAAGACCCGCTTGCGAAACCTTATGCCCTAACACAATGCCCTCTTTCACCATAAAGTGGCACTTTTCCCAATTAAGCATCAAGTTGGTCTTCTCACATCGAGCTAACATCCTCTCCAGACTCGCTAAGCATGAATCAAAGGAACTCCTGAATACAGAAAAGTCATCCATGAACACCTCCATGGAGTCCTCGATCATGTCATGAAAAATCACGACCATACACCGCTGAAAAGTAGCTGGAGCGTTACATAACCCAAACGGCATGCGGCGATACGTAAAGGTGCCATAGGGGCATGTAAATGTGGTCTTTTCCTGATCCTCAGGAGCGATGGGGATCTGGAAATAACCTGAAAAGCCATCAAGGAAACAGTAGTACTGTTTTCCTAACAGACGCTCCAACATTTGATCGATAAAAGGAAGCGGGAAGTGGTCCTTCCTCGTGGCATCATTGAGTTTATGGTAGTCGATGCAAACTCGCCACCCCGTGACCATCCTAGTCGAAATCAACTCGTCCCTCTCATTCTTCAACACTGTCATACCCCCTTTCTTAGGGACAACCTGCACTGGACTCACCCACTTTGAATCTGAGATAGGATAAATAAGCCTTGCATCTAACAACTTAATCACTTCCTTCTTCATAACATCTTGCATGTTTGGATTTAATCTCCACTGACTCTGTCTCACAGGCGTATACTCTTCCTCCATCAGGATACTATGCATGCAAAAAGAAGGGTTAATGCCCTTAATGTCCATCAGCTTCCACGCAATCGCCTGCTTGTGTGCCTTTAGTACATCAATCAGTCTCTTTTTCTCTTCCTCTGTCAACTCAGTTGAAATGATGACAGGTAACTAATACCCTTCTCATATAAATGCATACTCTAGGTGGGATGGCAAATATTTAAGCTCTAAGGACGGGGCTGCCTCGACCGACGACTTCTCCGCCGGCTCCTCTCTCACAATCACCTCACATATTTTAGCCTCATGGAAAGGCTCACTAACCTGGTCTGTCAATTCTTGCTCAAAAGCGACAGCAGTCATCTCGATCTCCTGATTCTCCCTCACCATGATTTGTGTATCCGAATGATCTCTCGATAAAAGGTCCCTAAAACTACTTGTCACCTGTGTCCATATAGTGTTTATAAAGTATAAGGTGTCATCCTGGTTGTGTGTGTGCTTCATCGCTCTACTCACATCAAAAGTAACAGCCTCATCAGTAACTCTCAAAGTCAACTTACCATCTAAAACATCAATCAACGCTCTCGCAGTAGCCAAGAATGGTCGTCCTAAGATCAATGGGACTTTCTCGTCCTCATCCATATCTAAAATCACGAAATCGACCAGGAACACAAACTTATCTACCTTCACTAGCATGTTCTCCACGATCCCTCTCGGATACTTTACCGACCTATCCGCCAACTGAATACTCATACGTGTCGAAACAGGCTCACCAAGGTCTAGCTTAGCAAAAACAGAGTACGGCATCAGATTAATGCTAGCTCCTAGGTCAGCCAACGCATTACTAACCGACAAGCTACCTATGAAACATGGGATAGTGAAACTACCTGGATCAGTCATCTTCTACGGTAACTTATTCTGAACAACAACTGAGCACTCCTCACTCAATGTAATAGTCAAAATCAGCTCCAGCTTCTTCTTATTAGTGAGGAGTTCCTTCAAAAACCTCGCATACTTAGGCATATGCTGCAATGCCTCAACGAATGGTAAGTTTACTTTGAGTTGCTTGAATATTTCCAGGAACTTACCATACTACTCCTCTTGCCTATGCTGAGCCACTCTACCTGGATAAGGAAGTCTATCTAAATGAACTTGGGGCTCCTTCTTCTATGAATTCTCAACTTCCTTTTTCTTGGAGTCTGTTGGCTGTGCTATACTTGCTGGGTGCAGCCTCTGTTGCACCTTATCAGCAGGGGCCTCCATCCACCTCCTCATCTATATCATCCTCAGTATAAGGGACAGGTTTCTCAACCTCACCTGTCGTCCTACCACTTCTCGTTGTCACAGCCTTCACGTGTGTATTGGGGTTTCTCTCTGTATTACTTGGTAGTCCTCCTGACTGTCTCCCAGATAACTGATTCGCTAACTCTCATACTGTTCTATTTAAATCCTGCAACAGGGCCCCCTGATTCTGCAACAACGCTCCTTGATTCTTCAACATCAACTCATTCTCTTGGAACCTCCTCTGATATGCCTGATCTTTGGCCTGTGCCTCCTTATACCTCGTATCATCTCTCGCTAGGAGTTAGGCCATCATGTCCTCCATGGAGGGCTTCCTCTCGCCTTAACCCATGCCACTACTCTGCCCAATGGTCTGATCCTGGAATAAACTCTGAGTGCGCGGCTGAAACCCCGGTGCGTTTCCACTTCTCCAGCTGAAGCCCGGGTGATAACTTCGGTTAAGGTTATAAGAACCGCCCTGTCCATAAGCACCAACAGACTTGCCCCCGCATACTCAACATACTCAACATCATCCGTGGGGGCAATAGGACAATCAACAGTGTCGTGAGCACCTCTACAAAGCTCGCAAGTTTGGTCCTTCTTCTTTTGCAGGTCTTTCACTAGTTTAGTCAGTGCATCCACTTGGACAGTTAAAGCAGTGCTGGAATCAAGTTGGTGCACCCCTCGCTGGGCTGCAACTGTAACTCGAGTGTCAGGATACTCAAAGCTACTCATGGCTAAGTCCTCAAACAGGTTGTTACACTCCTCAACTGTTTTGGTGGTCAAAAGATTACCCCCCGTAGTGGTGTCTAAAATGTTACGAGTCGCAGGGGTTACTCCATTGTAGAACTTCTCAACTAACGCCCAAGCCTGCAACCCGTGATGTGGACATTTGTGTAACAACTCTTTGAAACATTCCTAAGTGTACTAGAAAGACTCATCAGGCTTTTGTTGGTACGAATGGATCAAGCTCCTCAGACGAGCAATTTTTGACGGTGGAAAGTATTTCAGAAGGAATTTATCCTGCAGATCGGCCCAGGTAGTGATGGAACCGGAAGGAAGAGACTCAAGCCAACTGTAGGCTCGATCAACAAGAGTAAACGGAAAGAGGCGCAACTTGCATGCGTCCTCAGTGACACCATCGAGATGGAAAGTGTCACAGATTCTCGCAAAGCGATTAAGATGAGAATTCGGGTCCTCGGACTGTAACCCGTGAAATTGACAAGTGTTGGTCATCATCAAAATGACCCGAGGTGGAATCTGCCAATTGTTGGCAGTGATGGGGGGTCGGGTGATACTAGACCTAGCGCCATCGGCGTCGGCTTCGCATAGTCGGCAACAACTCTCCTAGCTGGTGGATTCGTGTCGCCCATCGTGGAATCTGTGTTGTGATCGGACTCGGTGTCGGTGTTGTGAAGTGAAACGTCCTCCTTTTCGGATTCTGATTCGCGGTCTGTTTCGTCTGGCTGCTGCTGATGCTGATCGAATATACGCTCGGGGTCGTCTAACGGCTCAAACTCAGGTGGTCCGGTGGAACGGGTGTATCGCATAAACTAGAAGAAATGAATAGAAAAAAGGAAATAACTAAAAGGACACGAGAAATTAACTAATCCTAAGAGGAAGACAAATACCACACAGAAGGCAAAATACTATCTATAGCGACAAATTGCAAATAGAGGAAACTAATCTAGAAAGCAAAACCGACACAAAAAGACAACTAAGCTAAATTAAAAAGAAAAGATGGTTAGATCCCTGATCCGGATCGTTCTCGAAGTCGCCAAAATAAGTCCCCGGCAACGGCGCCAAAAACTTGGTGTGTGATGATTGTATTTATAAAAATTTATAGCGTTTCACAAACAGGTTTTAAAAATGGATAACCTCACAAAACTCACACAAACAGCAAGTGTACCGGTCGTATGTAGTTAAGCTAAGTAAGTTCGAGTATCGTACCCTAGAGACTTGTTTGGCGGCCCTCAATAGTAAACCTTTATCGACTTCTAACCAATTAACATCGTTCGATTTTTATAATTAAATACTAAGACAACGAAGAAGCGATTAACTTAATTAAATTTAACTAAGATTAATAAAATTAATTAAAAATTAGAAAGATGCGGATTAATGAAACGAGCTTAAGCAAACAAGAAAGGAATGAAGGATGAGAAAAAGACTACCTAGGCGGGAATCCTATTGATGACTTGACTACTCTTGGTTTTAACACAAGTAATGGCACCGGATCTAAAAATACGACTACTAGGATATACCTATCGATGTTAAGCCTGCCATAGGTCTTACAAACACTTCTAAATACTCCTAATGGTCGTGTGAAGCAAACGATGTTTAGGAATGGCTAAACCACACCCGAATGACTAATGGATTCTAAACTAGATCTCTTTCCAGTCTCACTAGTCCAATACCCTAATAGCTGGTTCCATCAACTTAATAAGATAAAGGAATCAATCAATCTAATATGGTCCAAGACAAGAAAACACAAGTTACTAGATTACTTAGGCAAAACCCACTCCAGTGTGATTCTAACCTACTAAACTAGAAACTAGATGAAATCTACAACTTATCTCCTTCCGGTCTCAAAGTTGGCAAGAATACTAATTTAGACTCACAAAACAAGTTTATCTCATAGGTGACTATTCCTAGTTCTACCCACAAACAGTTCAAACACAAAGTCTAAACCTAGCTTATAACCCTAATTGAAGAACACAAAGTTAAACAATTAAACATCACAAGTAAAATAAACAAGCATCGTAAATCATGTAATTAGCATGCATAATGCATTCAAGAACCATCACTAGATTGATTTTTCAATAATCATTCATCCATTAAACAATAACAAAACCAAAAGTAATAAAACCAATCAAGAATCATCCATTGCCTAGATAGTCACAAAAGATTTAGCCACTCATGTTAATAACAAACAAATCAAAACCAATAAAAAAAGTAGTAAACATCATATTAATAGGAGTTAAAACCTCAAAACAATGAAGAACAATTGTTGTCAACACGAACCGAAGGCTCTTAAAAGAAAACAAAACAATTCTGCCGCAAGCCATTATAAATAGAAACCTTAAGGTTGAGTTTAGATTATAAGTTTTCTTGGAAACGCTCTATTATAAAGAGAATTCTAGGTAATCGATACCTCATTGGGTATTGTTATTAGTCATTTTTGGAGCTCGGGTAGGAGCGCGAGTAGGGAGACTCTACATCAAATTGCCGTAGATAGTTTTAAGGTATGTGTTCGTTTAAATTTATGTCAAGTTAATTATTATTTATTTTAGATTATTATTAGTATTAGAAGTGGTTTTAGTATTATTAGTATTATTATTTTAGGTGTTAGGGTTATTGTTAGGAGTGGCTATTGGGTAGCCTAGCTTTAGTTAGGCATGGACTGATCACCCATGCTGAAATAAGGTAGCATAAACCAATATCCAATCATTACAATAATTAGTTAGTTGTATCATTACCTAACCTAGGATTACTTGAACTTTATCAGGACTTAGAGATATTACCTGATTATATCAGGAAATGTTATCAATTGTTAGGCAACTTCTAAACGGGTGAGTCCCTCTGAACTGTTTTATAAAACGAGATGTGATGTTCTGATAACTGGTAATGATTGAAGAATTGACTATCAATAGTATCTGTGATATGTGGCAATGCTTGATAGGATGCTTGAGGGCTGCTTGTATGATTCTGCTTTAGCTAGTGGAGTTTGTATATATAGTCTGGTTATGTGAATTTATACTGTGCTTACTCTGTTCCTATCTGTTTGCCATGGTTGTATCTGCTTGATGCAATAGTCAATATTAATATGTTTTGAATTTTAAAGAATACTATGTTCATAAACTCACAAGCTTTATGCTGAGTCCCAAATGTTTTATTTTATGGACACACATCCTAGGTGCCAGGTGATTACAAGAATAGAGATTATGGACTAAGCTCATGAGGAAATAAAGGACTAAAGTGTTGCCGAGGATTTGGATCTATTCTATAGTTAAGTTGATGTAATATTAGTATTGTATTAGAAGACAGATGTATAATACGTTATAATTTATAATTATTGTTTGACTTCCGCTATGTATTCTCTGATTACTATGTGTTCTGTATATCCGATGCGTAACGCTCCTTAGGGTGTGCCCTGGGAGGCGGGCGTTACAGGTGGGTAACAGTCCAAAAGTATGACCGTTTGAAATGGTCAAAAGTACGGTGTGGGGCGTGGCGTGTGGGGTGCACGGCGTTCACTCGCCGTGTGGCGTGCAAGTTTTACGGCGTGAGGGCATTGGCTGACCCAAAAATTTTTTCTATGGGTGTCGGATGTTTATCATCTGTTTTCGTAATTTGCGGTCCAGTTTGGGTCAGGTAGGTGAAAAATTAAGTCAAACCCATTATACTTGATAATACTTCATTAGAAATTATCTTTATTTCTTATAAAAACAATATATTGCATATTCTAGACCAACTTAAAAAAATTATAATAAATATAATTATTAAATAGATACAATTATATAAAGAATTTCTTATTCTCAAGAGGTGTTTTTCAACTTTTAGACTTTAGATGGTATACATAAAAAAGGAATTTGTATTTCTAGTTTTTTGATAGTATGTCTTATTATATAATAAACTATTTAACAATTAAAATTTGCTAACTAAAAGAAATAGACTAAATACTAATTTATACCAAAATAATGTTATTATTAAATTGCAATTAACAAAAAGATAACATTAAATAAAAATATAAATAATTAAAATGAGCTAGAGAAATCTTATAAAACAAAGACATTTAAGTTAAAAATAATATACATTAGTTAAGATAAATCTAAATACTTTTCAACAAGAATGGGTTGGATTTCGAAATTTGAATTAAATTATATAATATTTTTTATGAATAAAGTCTTACACAGTATACCTACAAGGCTAGTGTAAAACTATTGATTTTTTTAAACTTTTGAACGGCTGCAAGACTGCATGTATTTTTCAGTGTTCACAATATTTTACTAAATAATTTCTTTTTATTCTTCTTCTTCTCCTCTTCTTTATTAGCTTCTTTCATATCTATTTTCATAACTTTCAAAATTCATAAATTCAATCTTCACCATTTCTCTCTTCTTTTTCAATTTTTCATGGGGTTTGTGTTTTGATAGTATATATATCAATAAAAATATTTTTTATGGGTGTCGGGTGAACCCCAACCCGTAAGGATGGGTACGCCCCTAATTGTGAAAGGCTAGCGACTGTGTTTTAGCATGGCGTCGGCCCCCGCCTCGTCCTCACGAAGACAACGCCCCCACCACCCTTAGAAGACCATAATCAAACTTTTATTTGCGCTTTCCAACCCATCCTCTGTCCCTAACATCATCTCTGTATTTTCACAAAATAATATAAAAACTTAATCCATTCATTCTTCATCCTCATTCCTTAACTCTATAATTTTAGGAAAAAAAACTCATCCTCCCATATTTGAGGTGTCATTATCATCCCTCGTACCCATTTTTATATATTTTACTCGATTTAGCAATTTGTGTATTAAATGTGCTGAGTTAATAAAATATTAAATATAATAAATATTAATTAATTATAAAATAATAACTTTTAGATAATATATGATTACCATAAGCAATAAACCAATGTATGTCAACGTTTTAAACTTTGTTTTTTACACAATTTTTGTTTTTTTTAAAACAATAAATATAGATTTTGTTCCATAACGAACTATTTTAAAATAATATTGTTTTTAAAAATTACCTTAGTATAACTTCCAGGCTTTTTGTTATTTTTAGTTTATAAAAATTTTATTTTTTAAAAATATTAAATTTAAAATATTCCGTAATTTTAAAAAGTTTTGATGTTTTAGAAAAGTTATTATTTTATAAAAATTTAATTTTTTAGAAATAACATTAATGAATACATCTTTTCTTAATTAACTAAAATACTATTTGTAATCTAAAAAAATTAAATAATATTATTAGTAATTAATTTAATTATTTAATAAGAGAGAGGGAAATGTCATTTTTTGATAATAAGTAATGTGGTGCTAACACATGTTTCCCTTGATTACTAATTTATTATAATAATAAGATGAGTAAATGTGAGTGAAAAAAAAATAATAACTAAAATAAATAAATAAATATTATTTAATTGAATACAGATAAATGTAAAATAAAAGGTGGAGGTTTTAAAAAAATGATATATAAGTTTAGAAATGATGTTCTTGATTAAATTATAAGGATGAGTATAAGAGATGAATAGTAAATGCTCTTACTCTCGAAGTTGATAGAATCAAACTCTTGATTAGGGCTAGTGACGAAGGCCATAATAGTAGAAGACTAGAAGCGCCGGCTACATATAAAATTAAAAATAATAACTAATAAATAAAATTTATAATTTTTTAATAAAACATTAATGATATTTCGATAGCAGTAATATCCGATTTGAGTAAATTTCATTTTTGGTCCCCATGTTAGATCTATTTAACCCTTTCAGTAAAAAAAAATCTTTTGACATATCAATGCTCGATGTTTGCATTTTGTAACAATTTTGATCCCTGACGTTAACTCTGTTAATTTTTTAGGTTATGTGTAAGGGTATTTTGATCATTATACACGTAAGGGATTATTTATGTAAATTAATATAACTATTTGATAATTAAAGGCTATTTGTGTAATTTACTTAAAAATAATAGAAAACAAAAAAAGGAATACCCATTTCATCTTCTTCAGAATTCATAAACAACTACCAACCATCACCCTTCGATGTCAACAGTTGTGGTTGGCACCGGTGGCTAGAGTGGTTAACAACTAAAGACAATGAAAACCGCTACCACTAAAGGTGTACAAACTAGGGTTTTTGGAAAACCTGTTTGGGGTTCAAACCGGAACCGGTTTGAGGTTCCAAACCGGTTTGAAGGTGGAAATCCCCAAACCTATTAAACCGGTTCGGGCCAAACCGGTCCGGTTTTTTTTTCTTCTTCTTTTAAGCGTTATAAATTAATTAAACAATTAATTGTAAAAATTAAATAAACCTATAAGATGTATTTATATATTTAATTGTATAAATTAAATAAACCTATAAGATTAATTTACATATTTTTATTTATAAAAATTAAAATATATAAAATTAGAAACATTACATAGTTGTTTTAAAAACAAAGTACACAATTTCAAATTAAGTACACAATTTCAAATTAAGTACACAATTTAAAATCAAAGTGAAATATATAATATATAAAATATATAAACAATTCAAACGACAAAAAATTGTAATAATTGTTTTTAAAAACTAAACATTTATCCTAGTCGTTCTCCGTTCGTTCGTTGTATATTTGAATACTTTATTCATCGTCACCAGAACCCGAGCTGTTACGAAGGTACTCATCATATGCCGCTTCATCATCGGTCATTCCGTATGTCAATCCACTCTCTACCTCGTCCTCGTATAATTCTGCTTCATATTCCAATTCTCCTTCAAGTGAGCATTTGTCTTGTACTTTTTTCGCGACATCCAAATAATCCTTCAAGCAAATTGACATTTCAACCGCTTGGGAAGTGAGTCGAGTACGTCTTATCGATATAATCCTGCCACTAACAGAAAAAGCAGATTTCGAAGCTACCAAGGAAGGTTGGACGATTAGTAAATCTCGAGCCATGGTGGATAGGATGGGAAATTGATTTTTCTTACCTTTCCACCAAGCCAACAAGTCAAAAATTTTAAAATCTTCTGGGGTCATGGTGGATAAAAAATTCGTTCCACCATACCTCCCGAGTTCACTACTTGGAGTGTTACCACGTTGACGTTTATTACATTCATCCCTTAAAGTATTATATAAAGCAAACATTGTATCATTTGAACTTTTGGCATATGCCGCATGCCTCAATGACTCATGTATGTGTGATGTTTCACCATATTTTAATAAATAAACATCAAATTTTTTTTCTAAATGTTGGTTAAAAGTAGTTTTTAAACTTTGATCATAAAATGGGGTTTCTTCTTCTAAATCCAAATTAGAAATAATTTTATCAAGTAAAGTTTCAACCCCCGACATATTTAAGCAAGGGTTTAATGCAACGGCACATGTAATAACCGGAGGTATTTCTTTAAAATACTTTTTAAGTTTTTTCTTCATTGGGGGTATCATATCCGAATAAGGTATACCCCTAAATGACATCTCATTTAATTTTAAAGTCATTAAATAAATTTGATAAAGTACTAATGGACTCGTTGGATAATGAACTCCAGAAAGACAAGTAGTTGTGTTTTGAAAATTTGAAGCATTTTGTTTATTTCTTCAATAACAGCCCAACCCGATCGATGGTAAGTATTTGCCTTTTCACGACTCACCAAACTATTATGAAAGGCTATTAAATTTTCTTTTTGTTCAATAGCCTTTTCAAACATGTTACAAGTGGAATTTCATCTTGTAGGTACATACCAATTTAGACCTAAACATTTGGAATTTGCGTCTTTACAAAACTTATGATACCTATTATATCTTTGGTTATTGCTAAAAATGTCATGTTACATTCTTTTAAAACCATGTTTTTGTTGGTTCAATCGTTCTTAAATCGTCTTGAATGGCTAAGTTTATGATATGTGCAACACATCGACTATGAAAAAACACATCGTCACAAATCGGTTTATATTTTAATTTTAGATGGTCTATCGCAAGCGTGTTATTTGACGCATTATCAACAGATGTAGAAAAAATTTTGTTTTCTAATTTATACGTTTTAATAACTTTGTCAATAAGATAAAAAATATTTTCACCGGTGTGAGGATAATCAAACAATTCAAACGCAATCGTACGTTTCATCATTTACTACGAATCGGGTTCAACCAATGGGATGTGACACAAATGTACAAGTCCGGTGAACCTTGAGGAGTCGACCAAACATCACTAGTTAAGTTAACACCGGTTTGTAAATTTTCAAAATAAGACATTAATTCATTTTTAGCTTTTTTCCATAATCTTAAACAATCTCTTCGAAGAGTAGCACGACTTACATTGGTGTAACATGGTTGAAGAGTTCGTTGAATGAGTCGAGTCAATCGTTCGTTGTCGAAATGTTTGAATGACAAGCTTTCTTGAATTACAAAATGCGCCATTTGCTCCCGAACCGTATCAACGTTATAAGCCCAAACATTTCCTTCATTTGTCATTGAAGCTTGACCTTGAGACGATTCACCTTTCAACGCCACAATACTTATGCGCAATGTGGTTTTTCAAGGTTGTGTTTGCATCTTTTTTGAAAAACTTATGGCAAAACTTGCAATGAGCTTTGTTCGGACCGCTAGCCATTTGACATAAATCGTAATTGCACCATGATTCAGGGTTCCTACTCGTAGGAAGGATTGCTACCACCATGTTGCTTGAAGACGCATCACAACCAATGGATGATTGAGCACTTGATGAAGCCATTTGAGAGTTTTTTAAGAGCATGAAAGTATTGAGCGTTTTTGAGATTTTTGAGAGTAGATAGCATTTTAAGTTGTTGTAGTTCAACCAAAACATTCAATACATATATATAGTAACCTAATGGGGTATAATGGTAATAAAACGCCAAAAAACGGTCAAAACACCTCAAACGGCCAAAAAACAGCTATATAGCCGTTATATAACGGCTAGTTTTTGAAACCGGTTTGAAAACTGGTTTGGGGTGCCAGTTTGGAAACTTGTTTGGGAACCGGTTTGAAACCGGACCGGTTTGGAACCGGTTTGAACATTAGGGGTTTGAAAACCGCTTGGAAATCGACGGGCCGGGCCGGTTTGGGCCAAACCGGTTTGACACCCAAACCGGTTTTGGTTTTTTTTCCCGAACCGGCCAAACCGGTTTTTTTGGCCACCTCTAGCTACCACTATCTTCTTGATTCCTCTTTTCACAAATTAACACTAAAGATTTTTCAAATCACTAAACCTAATTTCAACCCTCAAAATCCAATCTTAGATCTACAAGAAAACACATAGCAATGGGAGCTTGATGGTGGTGGTGGTGGTGATCTAGTTTGGAATGAGTCAGATCTCGTGGTGGAGGTGGTGTTGTTTGGTTCCATTCACCGGTAATAGTAGCTACACAATAATGGGAGCTTCATCTCCAGCCACAATCACCATCACCGAACACTTGTCACCGTCTCAAAAAGCCACCGTCGTCGGACACTCGGCACCATCGCGGAAAGCCACCATCACCAGACAACCACCATTTCCATCATCTTCTACCTTATCATCGTTGTCTCCGGTCAAAGTACTGCTACCCCCATCCTTTTCCCCTCCCAATTCTTCTTTAAGCCAATCATCTCAACGGGTAAAACATATCGAATATGGAGTTTTTCTATGCGGTCGGTACAGTGGTTGTAGCTGGTGGTATAGGGCGAAGTGGGTGGGGAGGTCGGTACGGTGCGATGGTTGTAGCAAGTGGTATAGGGTAGAGTGGGTAGGGAGGTCAAGAGATGTGTAAGATTATATTTAGGTTTAGGTTTTTATATTTTATATTTTATATTATTTTAATAAATTTACACCAATCATCCTAATCTTATGTAATTTATATAACTAGTCCCTTAAGTATTAAATGACTGAAATACTCTCTAACTTAACTGAAAAATCTAACAAAATTAGTGTGAGTGACCAAAACCGTTATAAAAATAAAACCACAGTGCGTTATATGATAAAAGATTTCTTTTTGTACTAAAATGGTTAAAATACCCAAACCACGGGGACCAAAAATAAAATTTACTCATCCGATTTTTATTGATATAGTTATGCGAATTTGAATCCTAATCCGAAAATTTCAGATATCCGAATTTTCAGATATCCGAATTTTCAGATAATTCGGGTTCTGAATTTCAAATTTTTGAAAGATATTTGAATATAACACCCCCAACGTTGACCATGATTTCATGAACACGGACATTAAGTTAAATAAATGTATTGTTTGTGTTACACATACTTGAAGGCCAAAACAAATAACGGATTTCACATAAATGAAGTTAAGCGTGTGCAAACAAATGTAATATTAAAATCATACTAGCATGATCAAAACTGGCTCTACGACTTCTTAAAAGACAAGGGGTTTTAGCTCTATACATTTAGAGGTTGTGGAAAAGATATTATTGATTACAACTAATGTTTTTATAAGTAAATAAACCCAAAATAGGCATGATGTATGT
>CM046434.1:54170327-54184774 GCA_025506505.1 Flaveria sonorensis
CCCAAGTTACATAAACATGTCTTCATCTTCTTCTTTCTGTTACCATCCATAAATATCTGATTTTTCCTTGATCTACGAATGAATGTGGTTTAATAGTAGAAAACCAAATACCCACTAATGGCATGAATATTCAAACAACCTTCTTTATTTTTAAATATTGAATCGTAATGAAGATAAGGTTGTTTGGATGATTTAACAAAACAAGTTAAATATTAGAGAAAATCAAAGGATGGAATCTTAAAAGTATGCAATTATCTAGTGGGGAACAAAGTTCACTAAAGATACCCTTTTAAAAGTAAAACAAAACATTATTAGAAATTACATGATTAGTTGAATCAAGCTTTTCGGTTTTCTAGTAAAAGAGTGGTTTTTATTTGAACTCTCCCATATATATATACATATATATATATATACACATATATATATATACATATATATACATATATATATATACATATATATATACACTACTATATAATACATTTTAGGAGGACAGAATGGTAATTTTACTCAAATTGTAAGACACTTAATACAATATTTTAAACATAGAGTACAAGTGCCCTATGCAATAGTTCCATTTTTACCTCTATTTAATAAATTTTTTTAATTAATACACTGTTTAATACACATTATTAATACATTATTTAATAATATAATATTATTTAGTTCAATACATTAAATATTATATTATTTGTAATACTTGAAAATGACATTTAAGTTTATTAAATACTATTTAAATAATTAAGCATACCAACTAATATTTATAATAACTAGTAGTTATATTTTGTAGGGATATGTTTGGTAGTGGATAACTTTAGTATTTACGACAAAATTTGTCAGTCAATGACATATTATTTAATATGTCTAAAAAAATATAACAAAAAAATAATAATATTAATAGTAATGATATATTTATTTAAAAGGTTAACAACAACAACAACAATATTGTGTTAAAATTTAATACTATGTTTTTGTCATATTACTATATCTGTAACAATCTAATAAAACATATCATTAATCATGATACAATGTTCTACATTTATTATAGTTTTTATTCAAATACTTTTAACGTATTTGTTTTACTTGATATCCACGACTTATTAAATGTCATATGTTTAATAATAGTATCATGACGATATAATAACAAATCATTAAAGTATGTGTAGATATCCATAAGAATCCGAGCGTTTATATCATTAAACTCACTAAAATAATGATAATTCAAAAACTATCATTGCGATGTTCACATATACATTTAAAATCAAACCACGACGAATCGCGGGTGTATACTATACTACTATATAAAGCAAAATCTTAGGATAGAAATGTAATTTTTCAAAAATTTAAGACACCTAATACAACTTTTTAAATATTAGATACAAGTGTTTAATGCAATCATTCTTATTTTACCCCTTATTAATAAACTTCTTGTAACATTGATTAATATATTATTTAATATTATAAGATTATTTAATTCACTACATTAAATATTATATAATTTTTAATATTTTAAATTAACATATAAATTTATAAATAAATATTACCTTATTTGAATACTTAACTAAATACTTTATAATAAATAATAATAATAATTATTATAATAATAAAATTATAAATAAGTATTATTCTATTTGAATACTTAGCTATATAATTATTAAATACTTTTATAATAATTATGATAATAAGAATCTATATCTATATCATCTATTATTTATTATTATCTATAAAACATCTTTTTAAGACAAGATTGTAATTTTACAATAATTTTAAGATAACATATAAAAGATTGCAAGCTTTAATCTTTAATATTATAAGAAATTTTACTATTATACTCTCATTCTACTTTAAAAAATGTACCATATGATTTTCTATTAATATATCTATATTTAATATTTAATGTCATAACAAATATTTTCATTGTTGTATCAAAACAATTCAACCTATACTATGTCGAATATGAATTTTTTGAAAATATTCGTTAACTTTAATCATGTTCAACACTTATGTTTACTTAAAAGTTGAGTCATTCAACTATTCTTGTTAATGCTAATTAGTTTTGTAACAATATATTAACTCTAACATATGATAATAATCATAAGTCGTATAAGATATTTAAATCATAAACTAAAACAATTGATAAATTAAGTGAAATATAACAAGTATAGATTTGTAAATTGTTAACTCAAACGCAACATGCGGGTTACCCACCAGTGTGTGTGTTTGTATATATGTATGTATATATATATATATATATATATATATATAATATATATATATATATATATATATATATATATATATATATATTCCCTATAATTTAAGGAAGTAGATGGGACATGGAAGCCCAAGCCATTGTTAATGTTAATACTTAAACTTCACTAAAAATAAAGTATTTATCTTATTATCTGTATTAACAATTATCTAAATATAAAACTATATAAGAAAAAACTCAGAATATACCGAAGCAATATTAAAAAGAAAAAGCATCGATCCTCCATACAACTACGAAAGTACACGAACTTTTCTTTGAGAGTATAACGTACTCACCCCACAAGGCTTTTGTGTGTGAAATTCACACGTGGGACCATGGGGTACACCGTGGTCGGCCATTGTGACACTTCTACTAGTGTCCCCGCAACGATCGCTTAAAAATATTTAGTGATAGTCAATGTCGATAAAGGCTTTTGCCTCTTATATTGAAGGTACTCAATTCAAATTCTGACATCGTGTATATAGATGTAATTTAAGGGTAAATAGATTTGTCGTTAAAAAAATATTTAATAGTAAATGACATGTATTATAGAGGCATAATTGTTTAAATATGATGTGGTAGATGAAAGGGGCTTGTACGTTCTAGTCTAGTAGTATTCAAATTATTTTCTTTTAAGTAAAATCATATTCAAACTTATTAGTAATAGTTTATAGTGTAATTTAATAGTAGCGAACTAATACAACTATCTAATATATTTACAATTATATTACAACTAATTACATTAATTTGTCATATGCAAGATTCAACCCTTGACCTCAAAGGAATTTTCTTCATGTTAACTATAAATGACTTTGTCATTCGATCAAAAGCGGCAACATTGATTAAAATGTCACTTTATAACAGTTCATTGAGTCTTTTAGTGACTAAGTTTCAAAAACATACCGAATTAATCAAAGACTAATTGTTATTGAGTTAGACCTTTTAATGGTTTAACACAAGATTGTCAAACAATCTCTTAACCTCAAAAAATTATTACTCGAACTATATATAATAAAAACTAGTATTAAGCCACCGGCGTTGCAGCGGTGGCTTAAAACAGTGCAAAGTAGCACCAATGACACACCACCATCAGTGACCTCCAACACAAAAAAAACTCGTATTGAAAAAGAAAAAAAACAAAAAAAAAACAAAAATGAAAAGTAGACTTAAAAACGTTGAACTACACAGACAAAACCTAAACATATAAGACAATAAGTCGATTCAGGACCAGCGCGTTGTGAGGAGGCCATTAAACGTGAAAAAAATAAACGTAAAAACATTGGAACACACACGCAACTTACGACGTTTTAACACGCAAAATTTAAACCGAAAAATAAAACAAATAAACTATATAATATTAAAAGTATAGAAAATCAAAGTTAAAAACAAAAAAATATAAATGTTAAATTATAAAAAATATAATAATATCAAATTATAAAAAATTGAAAATTAAAAAACACAAAAAAATAAATCTAACCCACTAAAATACAAGTTACGTTACGCGTAACAATATTACATATATAGTAAATTGATGGACAGATGATGACGTTATGTATAATTTTCGAAGAGCATCGTATTTGCTACTCAAATCTCAACGTTCATTCCAAGAGGAAACGAACCAAATAAACGTGTTAACGACGTGGCTCACCCCCTCACCTACACCACACCTTCTTCCCTCTTCCACCACCACCACCACCACCATCAATGGCCGCACCCGATCAACCACACCCAACCCGACCCAGACCCAGACCCAGACCCAGACCCAGACCCCAAACCCACCAACCCAAACCCGCAATCCCCGCCTACGTCAAAGCCATCTCAGGCTCCCTCGGTGGCATCGTGGAGGCCTCATGTCTCCAGCCCATCGACGTCATCAAGACCCGCTTACAGCTCGATCGCACCGGCGTCTACAGGGGCATCTTCCACTGCGGCTCCACCACCGTCACCACCGAGGGCGTCCGTGCGTTGTGGAAGGGGCTCACGCCCTTCGCCACCCATTTGACCCTCAAGTATGCCTTGCGGATGGGGTCCAACGCCCTTCTGCAATCGGCCTTTAAGGACTCCGTCACCGGAAGATTAGCGACGGTGGGAGGTTTGTCTCGGGGTTTGGTGCTGGGGTTATTGAAGCCTTGGCGATTGTAACGCCGTTTGAGGTCGGTGTTTATATGTGGTTTTGTTTATGTTTATCATATTAATCGGATTATTCAAATGCGGAATAATATTATTCAAATGGGAATTGAGATTTGGTGGTGTAAATAGGGATGCAGACACATAGATATGAAAAGCCCCTTTGTGTAATTATCATGGTTGATGCAGGTTTGTCTCTTCATGATGCATGTGATGTAAAAGATTGTCTTCATTAAAAATATATATATGTGTCTGTGTGTGTATTTAGCAATCTGTCTTATTCAGGTTTGAAGTCTTGGTGATAACTATGGTATGTGGGGTAGTTGGGTCGATTTGGGTTGTGTTTTATCTGTCTAACGGGTCAAGTGGTTAAAAAATTACCAGCAGGGCTGGACTTGTAATGCTTTAAATGAGTAGAACAAGTTGAAAGATTGCGTTTAGATGGTTATAGATTCATAAATTGTGCTTTAGTGATTATCATTAGTGAGTTTGTTGGTAAAAAAGATGTATAAAATATCGAGGTTTCTTTAAGAGCACAAAGTTATCGTGTGGAGAGTTGGATGGTTTCCACAATAAGCATCTACTGATGCTACTTTGGTGAAATGTAGAGTAAATATCTGTACTTGTTAAAATCATAAAATTGGCGGATTGAGATGGTTGGGTCAACCATTAATACCTTTTTTATGGTTTTCGTAAGTAATTGATATACTACGATTGCTATGATTCAAATACTTTAAATAATACGATTTAGGAGGTTGTGAATATTCATATGAACTTTGGATGACTTTTAAGCTGTTTAACCTCTCTGCCCAATTGGTTTGTTAACTACATATAACATTGCACCCTTTAACAATATATTATAGCCGAATCAACCCATTTTCTCGTAAAGATGCTGAATTTTCCCTCTAGGAAAAGGTATAGCAAATTTTTAGTGATTTAAGTACTAGTACTAGTGTACTGCTGTACAACTATTAGCTATTTTATAGATTATCAGAGGTGTAGTAGATACAGAAGACTGAAATAACTGATAGATAAATCAATTGCTAGTAGATGACAATGGCGACCGATTGACTTATAAACGGGGTCTTTTGGTTGTGTTGTATTTAGCTACTAAGGGAATGAGTTGAAAGTCGCCCAAAGTCTATTTTCATTGCGTACAACCTCCTAAATAGTTTCTATCCAAAGATTTATATTATTATTGCAACAATATTATTATATAGTCTTACAGTCTTACTGTCTTAGTTAGGGATGGACAAAAAAAGTGTTTGTGGGTTTACACATTTGGATGAGGCCCTTGCTGAAACAGATCGTTTTTTCTTGACCCTTTACCCAAGCATCAGCCAAAGTCTATTTTTAATGTCTACAAGCTCCTAAGTACTTTTTATCTGAAGATTTACATTATTGCAATAATATTGTTATGTAGTCATAGTCAGTGAATGGACAAAAAAAGTGTTTGTGGGTTGACCCAACTGGATCAGACCCTTTCTAAAACAGACCGTTTTACTTGACCCGTTACTGAAGCAGCCCTTACTAAGTTGGTCAAACCGTCAAAGTCTATTTTCAATGCGTACAAGCTCCTAAGTAACTTCTTTTCAAATTTTTGGTTGAGTATCGATAATATGTTTTAGGCAGTCATAGTTAGAATGATACAAAAATAGTGTCTATGGGTCAACACAACCAGATCAGGCCATACTTAAACAGACTGTTTTTCTTGACCCGTTACCCAAACTAGCGCTCCCATCTTGCCGCCTCTAGTAAACATCGTATGAGTGTGGTATGTTTTGCATGGTGACCTCGAGAACAGAAAGTATGTTTGTAGATTTCTCCATTGCATGTTTATCTGAGCATAATGTTTCATGCATATTTCTTTTATGAAAAGTTATCTTGTTAATAATAAAAATTCCTCAGCTGAAAAACAGTTAATGAAATCTGCAGGTGGTAAAAATAAGACTCCAGCAACAAAAGGGACTCAGTCAGGAGCTCTTAAAGTACAAGGGTCCGGTCCATTGTGCGAGGTTAATCATCCGTGAAGAAGGCCTACGCGGGCTCTGGTCAGGTGCAGCCCCAACCGTTATGCGCAACGGCACAAACCAGGCGGTCATGTTCACAGCCAAGAACACTTTTGACAAATTATTATGGAGGAAACATGAAGGCGATGGGAAGGTTCTTCACCCATGGCAGTCCATGGTATCTGGGTTCCTAGCCGGAACCGCAGGTCCTGTATGCACTGGTCCTTTTGATGTAGTCAAGACAAGGCTCATGGTCAGAGTCGTGGGTCTGGTGGTGGACTGAAGTATAAAGGGATGGTTCATGCAATCTTCACCATATATAGTGAAGAAGGATACGCGCCCTGTGGAAAGGTCTTATTCCACGGTTGATGCGCATCCCGCCAGGTCAGGCCATCATGTGGGGCGTGGCTGACCAGGTTATCGGCTTTTATGAGACCAAGTACATTCGCGATAATATACCGTTACCTGCGCTTCCAGTTAATGTTAAATGTTTATTTTTGGTAGTTATGATGTGTATGTGCATCAGGAATTGGATTATTGTTATTTGCAGACTAACAAGCTGCAAGCAGCAAGAAGCAAGCATGCGGTTGAATAATGATTGGGCTCTTTTTTATAGCTTGAATGTTTCTGGGCTTTTCTTGTTTGTGCCCCAGCCCATATTGTTATGTACTTATGTTGTCTATTTTATGGATTGAGGTTAAGATATAATTGCATAAGTGGGTCCTAAACCCTACTATATTAGTTATCTTGGGCCGGATGGGAAGTTAAAGTGTTAAACTAGAAAAATAGTTGGGCTCTAAACGTTTGGGCATAAAGCCCTTTAGTTTTTTCAATAAAGCAAAAGGGCCGACCCTAATCACGAGTAGCACTATGCCACTATCTTGGCCTGATCATAGGAAAATGGAGTTACACACGTATATCACTATTACAACACACATAACACCTCTAAATCTCTAATTTATAAATTCGTTTTACATCAATATTTAGTTCATTTTTTAAGATTTTGAAAGCGCTCTAAAGAAACTTTAGTCCAATGATACTAAGGTGTTAGTAGTGGCGTCTCAACCAATTGGTAAGGTTTCAAATCATCTCGTAGACTAATGACAAAAATTAAAGAGCAGATCAATGGGTATGTGAGTTTGTTGTTTATATCAAAGTAACAAAAGTAATAGTAGTGGAAGAGTTTGAATGATCACTCTTTTAAAACTTTTTACACCCTCAATGAACTATAAAATTTTGGTAAATTAATCCTGGAGCATGTACCCTTTTTTCTCAACTTACTAGCATAGTGAGCCTTCCATATGCGTAAAAAGCTAAATATAAATGAAAAACTTAAAAAGTCATAAACCGTCACCTATGTAATTTAACAGTATAGAACCTATGCTGTTAAGTATTATAAATAATTAAAATATCAACTTTACTAGGTAGTATAAAAATAAAAATTAGTAAGCATAAAATTTAGAAAAAAGTTAGTTACACGACAAATAATTAAATAAAAAGAAATAAAATTAAAACATTAAATTTTTACTTAACTAAAAGAGGACAAAAAATAACGAAAATTCAACCAATATCCTCACTTGGTAGAGTCATTGTCTATTAAAGTAAATATTCGGTTTAAAAAAAAAGCATAATGTAAATTAGGCTAGTGTATTTAGGAGTAAAAGTAAGTAGGTTGATTTGTTGTTTAAAAAAAATAAAGTAAATGTAAATCATGAAAAAATCAAGATAATAAATAAATGCAGCACTCGTACTTAATAGTGTGCGACTTGTATGACTTTATCAATGGAACACCGTCACGCGAGTACGCTATTGATCATATATAAGAGCCCAGACATTCCCTGACATCCGAGATGTCATTTCATGTCATCGGTAAAGCTATACGTGACATATAACACTATACGTCATGTGTATGACTTATTTTTTTTCAAACCTTCAAGATTTGATTCATTTTGACACCTATACATGAAGTATATACTATAGGTCACATATAGGTGCCATAAGTGGTGTATAACACTATACGCCACATAGGTGTTATACGCGCGGTATAGTGCTATACGACACATATAGTAGTTTTTTAGCATTTCTTTTTTTAATTAAATAACATTTCAAATTAACATTTTTAAAATAATTTAGATTTTAATAAAAAAAATTATAGTTCTTACTTAAAGTATATGAAGATTTCTAATTTAAGTAACTGACTGATGTAAAAATACAAACATTTATAATTTAAGTAAACAATCGAACGAACGATACAAACATTGATATAAATACATACTTCAATGTAAACAACCAAAGTAGTATATAAAACCTCCCAATCTGTATGTATATTTGTATGTACGTACTTATGTATGTATGTATGTATGTATGTATGTATATATGTATCTTTATATGTATGTCAATAGATATGTATGTTTATATGTATGTATGTATGCATGTATGTCTGTATGTACGTATGTATGCATGTATTCTGTATGTACATATGGATACATGTATGTCTGTATGCCTGTGTGTCTTGTGTATGCATGATGTATGTGTGTGTATGTATGTATGTATATTTGTGTGTGTGTGCGTGTGTGTGTTTGTGTGCGTGTATGTATGTGTATGTGTGTATCTATGTATGTACGTATGCATGCATGTATGTATGTGTGTGTGTATGTATGTATGTATGTGTGTGTGTATGTATGTATGTATGTGGTTTGTATGTATATGTATGTATGTGTGTTTGTATGATGTATGTGTGTGTATGTATGTATGTGTGTGTGTAGCTGATGTCAGTTGAGACAATATTTATTGGCAAATATTCTAGCAAATATTCAAAGTTTCGTATGCGGTAGAAGGTTTATCAAAATGTCTGACTTATCATACTAGTGGTTTTCAAAATCTTACACTTCTTCAAATTAAAAAAAAATATGTGTCGTATAGCACTATACTACATGTATAACACCTATATGTGGCGTATTGCTATACTCCACGAATAGATGTCAAGGTGAATACAAACCTTAAAGGTTTTGATAAAAAAAAATAACTCATTCGTGACGCATACTGTTATACATCATGTACTCCGCCACCGACATGAAGTTACACCTAGAATGTTATGATTGAAAGGGTGGAGCTATACGCTGTATACAACTCTATACGTGACGTATAAGTGGGTGTCAGTTTATCAAGTGAGATGTGTTAATAATTAGACCCTTTACTCTTAATTAATTTTTTGTGTTTTATATTAAAACACACACCATGAAAACGTAAGCAAAACTTCTAAAAATGGCTTAAAACCAAAAGCTGACGTCAAAACATTTGAAATTATACTTTCAAAAATAATTATGAAACTATAGTCAACCACAGTATAGCAATGTACCTCTATAGTTCACTTCTGAGAATCAAAACACCGAATAACCACCGTAAGCCTGTATAAACGCCGCCGCCACAACCAATGCCGGCCACAACCATGCCGACCACCACCGCCCACCACCGCCCTGCCACCACCAGAACCACTCGTCAACGACCGCTGCCGCGGACACCCGCCACCGACCGTCTCCATCACCACCAGCCTCCAACTGCTTCCGCCACCGCTGCGGCCAAGGGGCGAAGTAAGGGCTGGAAGCCGGCCCCTTGTTTTCTCTCAATAATGAAAATTTATACGTATATCATTCAAAAATTTTATGCGTATTGAATCCGGCCCTGATTAGGATCCGATGACTTTCGGCCCCTATGTTGTGATTCAAGCTCCGCCATTCCCGCCGCCACCAGCCTCTACCAACCGACCGTCATCGCCGCCAATGACCATCTGCAACTGACCACCGACGTCACCTACAACCACCAGCCGTCGCTGCCGCTGCTACCACCTACAACGACCACCGACCGCTGATGCCACCGGCCATCAACCGCTAAAGGAGACTATAATGGAGCTAAAAAAGAATGAGAAGTTGCTATAGGGTAAAAAAAAATCGGTTAGGTTAGTTAACTCACTCAAGCCTCAAACCCACCATATACATCTTGCAATCAATTATTTCAAAATACGCGATATAATATTATATTGAGACACATTTATTCATTATCCTAAGTGGTCCATTTCTTCAAGTGTGTGTTTTGTAATATTTAAATTTTCTGCGGTTGAGGTGGCACACTTGAGCCTAACATCTCCCTCGTGAATCATTGAAATAAATCATAATTGCATTACATTATATTATTTTTAATTATTTAAGTTATATACGTTTTGATTATTGAACCAAGTCAATAAGTCATAATAATTTATGTTGATGCTTTAAATTATATATGGGTTAGTTGTAGCAATTTAAAATTTAAATCCAATCACGTTGCATAAATTATTTAAATGTATAATTTTGACTAAAAGCGTGGTTATAACTTAAAATAAGAGTAAAATGTAACACGTAGGCATATTCATTCAAGTATTGTAGATTTTGTATATCGTGTTTATCAAATTTGAGAATTAATTTTTATTTGCTTATCGATAAAATAACATATTAAATTAGATGAATGATAAATGATCAGTATAAATGACATTTAAATGAATAGAATGTACTAATTTGTGAATTTCACAGAGAGCGAAGAGCTTACATATTTTAGAATTGTTGTTTTTACGTTGAACCTATTATCGTCGAGATCATTCACCTAACCAATGCATCTTTCTCTTTTCACTGTTTATTTTTTAAAGCTTTAATGTGAAACACTATGATAATTTCAAATGGATCAAATGCCCTCGTACTCCTCATCGATTTGACACAAATAAAATAGCATATCGTCTTTCACTTAAACACCTCACCACCAACATGACTTTATCGGGGTAACTTGTGATTTTATAATATAGTCCTTGGCCGCCTCTAACCATTGATGTTACATCAAGTTCAAGTGTTTTTTAAAAATATTTTCAGACTTTCACGACGCATAAATAGTAAATTTCATACCATAAAATATAACAACTTACTAAGACAATTGTTGCAAATATTTTATATGTCAAAGAAAAAAAAACAGTATTCAATTCCTTGTGTGTTTGAGTGAATTATTAAACCACAAGATACTACCCATCTGCGTAGTCAAGTGTAGCATATCCTCATATCAATCAATATATATTTTTAAATTATATATTAAGATTCGTATATTCATTATCGCAACGTGGGTTGCCCCATTAATGGGCCAATGTTTTTCTATAATTTATAAATCAATGTGCTTGAGGTCACCTGGTTAGGGTGTGAGTGAGTAGACTCGGGGGGAGTTAATGATTAAGAGCTTAGGTTGAGATATCGATTGATAGTCGATCGTTTCAAAATGACTAGTGATAAGATGTCTTATATCGATAGTAGAGATCAATAACAATTGACAGCTTATGAAGTAAATTAACAACGGTATAACAAGGTCTATTTTTACTCTAAGTCTACATTTTTATCACCTCCCTGTATATTACTGGATCATTCGTCATTTAATCATTCATTTGGCCTTATTATTTCTTAAATTTAGTTTACAATCAATAGAGTATGCGAACCTATGACTTATTAAACCATTACCGGACTTAATTATGCTCCAAATCTACTAGTATCTAGTTGCTCAGTAACTAAAAAATAAAGGATTTATTTTAAGAGGTTGGAGTTGTAATACTTGAAATACAAACCCACTAAGATGAAATAATTTTAATTATAAATTACCCAATATTAAATGCTGTAATTTGTTATGTTAGTAAAATTTTATTAATATAAAACGATCTTTTTAAGATAAAATATTATAAAATTACGTATTAATAAGCATTATAAGCAATAAAATAATGATATCAACTTTTTATAAATTTATTTTTAAACCTTTTTTGCTTTTTTTCAAAATAACATTAAACATTTTACTTCAAAACAAAACGTTTTAGAAAAAAAAATAAATTTTAAAAAATTTCTTATTATAACTTCTAATTTTAATTATTTTTTTATTTATTAAAAGTTTACTTTATTTATTATAAAACATCAATTATAAAAATATTTTATATTTTTATAAAGTTTGATGTATTAGAAAAAATCTTATTTTATAAAAATTTGGTTATTTAGAAATAACAGTAATAATAATTAAGGAAATTATTTAATATAAAAAAAAAACTGAAAATTTTTTGTTGAGTAATAACTTGATGCTAGTGCATCTCTAAATTCACTTTTCGCTTCATACAACCTCTAAAAAATATACAACTGTTTAGTAGAACCTTAGGGAACTCATAGTCATTAGGGAGAAAACCACTCACCGAAACGATAAAATGTTACCCAACTAGAATTATCAGCCCCTAATTCAGGGGAAAAATTGCATACGAATCTAGTGATTTCCACCCCGGCTTTTAACGATTGTATTACTCATTTCGGCCCCTCGGTCCAACTCGACCTACTTGGTCCAACTCTGGCCAACTCGAATTTTTGCCATTTTTACCCATTTTTGTGGTTTTTCACCATTTTTTTTCGTTATTATCATCGATTTTTGTTGGATTTTTTATTGTTTTTTATTTAGATCCCTTTAAAGAAGAGAATAAAAGTATAACTATGTCTATAGTATTTAAGAAGTATCCTTTTTCGAAATACTTTATCTGAACATTTATCCTTTTGCTAAAGATGGCATCATGTATATATTTATAAACATTTATAGACTTATGATATTTGATATATATATATATATATATATATATTATATATATATATATATATAATATATATATATATATAAATAATATATATATATATATATATATCTTATATATATATATATATATATATATAAATAATATAATTTCTTGATTTTTTTTTAAATAATTTATCATGTCCGAATACTCCTCTCCAAGGTCGCGTACTCGAAACTCCCTAGTCCACGATCTGGTAGCGCCTAGTGACATTTACAAGCATGGTTTAACATAAATATTATTTATTTGGGTTATTGGATTTTAATAATCCAACTTTCATTCATTGGCCGGGATTAATTCCAACTCAATAAATGTTTACAATCACTCTTAACTTTAAACTTATTTTTCTCCAATGACCCTTATTAACTGAGAGTTAACCATCGTTAGTTTTTTTGATGAAATGAGACAACTTTAAGCCATTTTTCAACTCAGGCACTGCCTAGTCTTAATTAGGTCCGTTTTCCATTGTATAACCTTCGTCATCACCTGAAATCTACCTCCAACGAGTTAGGTAGTTCAAAAACAGGAGGTGGAGATTGACGGGCTTTTGTGTGTGCAAATTTCAATTTGACAGACCTAATGATATATTTCAAATTTTTTGCTTAGCGTTTTGGCCACAAAAGTGTCCACGTCATCAAAAAACTAACGGGTTAACTATCAGTTAGTAAGGATCGTCTGATGAAATTAACTTAAAGTTGGGAGTGTCTGTAAACATTTACTGAGTTGGGATTAATCCGACCAATATAAAACTTAGGATTATTAAAAAGCCAATAACCTATTTATTTTCACTAATTGTCTATGTGCCTTTTACATTTTTAAGGGCAGATTATATATATTATTAAAAATAATGTGATTTACTATAGTAGTCTTGTGAGAGAGATGCCGAGTTGAGCAACTTTGTTTTTAGTATAAACTAGCAATTAAGCTTCTGCGCGTTGCGGTAGACACACGACCGGTTAATGAACACTGGTGTAAACCCATGCGTTACAACATGAGCGTTAATAAAATTCAAAATATTATACTAAAAAAATAAACCATTAGAGTCTATTCTTAAAAACCATGTAGTGCATTTTTTTGTTACTCCCATCCAGTTTTAATAATTTGGCCGTTAAAAAATTTTAGTGCATTTTTTGACGTGTATGATGCAATGAAAGTTATAAGTTGATCTTGTTTAAAAATTAGAATGCGAGTGAGCTATAGGTCAATTTGTTTGAGAGAAGCACCTCATGGTTTTTCAAAGTGAGGTTATGGTTTGAGCCTCACTTGATGCAATACGTTTCAAGTAGGCCAGGGGTTTTATCACAGCAGACCTTTTGATGGGTTTTCCTCTGAAATGATGGCCAGGTTTGGTCATCGACGTTGTCCGTGTTCGCAGCGTGGGTGACCTTTCGCCAGTGAGTTTGCT
>CM046434.1:54184874-54271734 GCA_025506505.1 Flaveria sonorensis
CTCTCTCTTATTCACCAACTATTTATATAACAAATTTAAACACTAAATCTAGTATTTTTATATATTGTAGGAATCAATATAATTGGAGTGAGAAAACAAACAAAATGAACACCAGTATTGGTACATATATGTAATCACGTTAACAACGGTCATTTCAATATTAATATTATGTTACGTATATATAAACTGTGTCATGCACGCATGAAGTACATATGTTACATATACGTACAACATGTGCAAAACATTTTATTCACTCGTAATGTACATCTATGAAGAGACGTACCTATGTTATGTAACATGATTTATACATTACTGAGTTATGTGTAACTTCATAAGTTACATATACGTAACACTAAAAAGAACCCTAGAATCTAAAGAAAATTACAGTGAATAGATGTTTCAGCAATCATCCATATGTAAACCTGCTTATGTATATGTAACTCGACGAAGATGAAGATGAACATAAAAACCAAATCGTAATATAACAAAGTTACATATATTTAACCTACCACTCCATTCTTTCAGTTCTTGAATTGCTTTAATCTAAAATTACGTATATGTAACCCAAGTTACATAAACATGTCTTCATCTTCTTCTTTCTGTTACCATCCATAAATATCTGATTTTTCCTTGATCTACGAATGAATGTGTTTAATAGTAGAAATCAAATACCCACTAATGGCATGAAATATTCAAACAACCTTCTTTATTTTTAAATATTGAATCGTAATGAAGATAAGGTTGTTCGGATGATTTAACAAAACAAGTTAAATATTAGAGAAAATCAAAGGATGGAATCTTAAAAGTATGCAATTACCTACAATAGTGGACAAAGTTCACTAAAGATACCCTTTTAAAAGTAAAACAAAAACATTATTAGAAATTACATGATTAGTTGAATCAAGCTTTTTCGGTTTTCTAGTAAAGAGTGTTTTTATTTGAACTCTCCCATATATAATATATATATACATATATATAATATACACATATATATACATATATATATATACACTACTATATAATACATTTTAGGAGGACAGAATGGTATTTTACTCAAATTGTAGACACTAATACAATATTTTAAACATAGAGTACAAGTGTTCTATGCAATAGTTCCATTTTTACCCCTATTTAATAAACTTTTTTAATTAATACACTGTTTAATACACCATTATAATACATTATTTATAATATAATATTATTTAGTTCAATATATTAAATATTATATTATTTGTAATACTTGAAAATGACATTTAAGTTTATTAAATACTAGTTAAATAATTAAGCATACCAACTAATATTTATAATAACTAGTAGTTATATTTGTAGGGGTATGTTTGGTAGTGGATAACTTTAGTATTTATGACTAAATTTGTCAGTCAATGACATATTATTTAATATGTCTAAAAAATATAATAAAAAAATAATAATTTTATAGTAATGATATATTATTTAAAGGTTAACAACAACAACACCAAATTGTGTTAAAATTTAATACTATATTTTTATCATGTTACTATATCTGTAACAATCTAATAATAACATATCATTAATCATGATACAATGTTTTACTTTTATCATAGTTTTTATTCAAATACTTTTAACGTATTTGTTTTACTTGATATCCACGACTTATTAAATGTCTATGTTTAATAATAGTATCATGACGATATAATAACAAATCATTAAAGTATGTGTAGGTATCCATAAGAATCCGAGCGTTTATATCATTAAACTCATTAAATCATGATAATCAAAAACTATCATTGCGATGTTCACATATACATTTAAAATCAAACCGCGACGAATCACGGGTGTATACTATACTACTATATAAAGCAAAATCTTATGATAGAAATGTAATTTTACAAAAATTTAAGACACCTAATACAACTTTTTAATATTAGATACAAGTGTTAATGCAATCATTCTTATTTTACCCCTTATTAATAAACTTCTTGTAACATTGATTAATATATTATTTAATATTGTAAGATTATTTAATTCACTACATTAAATATTATATAATTTTTATATTTTAAATTAACATATAAATTTATAAATAAATATTACCTTATTTGAATACTTAACTAAATACTTTTATAAAAATATAATAATTATTATTATAATAATAAAATTTATAATAAGTATTATTCTATTGAATACTTAGCTATATAATTATTAAAACTTTTATAATATTATGATAATAAGAATCTATATCTATATCATCTATTATTTATTATTCTATAAAATATCTTTTAAGACAGATTGTAATTTATAATAATTTTAAGATAACATATAAAGGATTGCAAGCTTTAATCTTTAATATTATAAGAAATTTTACTATTATACTCTCATTCTACTTCAAATAAATGTACCATATGATTTTATAGTAATATATCTATATTTAATATCTAATGTTATAACAAATATTTTCATTGTTGTATCAAAGCAATTCAACCTATACTATGTCGAATATGAATTTTTTGAAAATATTCGTTAACTTTAATCATGTTCAACACTTATGTTTACTTAAAAGTTGAGTCATTCAACTATTCTTGTTAATGCTAATTAGTTTTGTAACAATATGTTAGCTCTAACATATGATAATAATTATAAGTCGTATAAGAATTTAAACCATAAACCAAAACAATTGATAAATTAAGTGAAATATAACAAGTATAGATTTGTAAATTGTTCACTCAAACGCAACATGCGGGTTACCCACCAGTGTGTGTTTGTATATATATATAGTATATATATATATATATATATATATTTCTATATTATATATATATATATATATATATATATATATATAATATATATATATATATATATAGATATATATTATATATATATATATATATATATATATATATATATATATATATATATTCCCTATAATTTAAGGAAGTAGATGGGACATGGAAGCCCAAGCCATTGTTATGTTAATACTTAAACTTCACTATAAATAAAGTATTTATCTTATTATCTGTATTAACAATTATCTAAATATAAAAACTATATAAGAAAAAACTCAGAATATACCGAAGCAATATTAAAAAGAAAAAGCATCGATCCTCCATACAACTACGAAAGTACATGAACTTTTCTTTGAGAGTATAACGTACTCACCCCACAAGGCTTTTGTGTGTGAAATTCACACGTGGGACCATGGGGTACACCGTGTCGGCCATTGTGACACTTCTACTAGTGTCCCCGCAACGATCGCTTAAAAATATTTAGTGATAGTCAATGTTGATAAAGGCTTTTGCCTCTTATATTGAAGGTACTCAATTCAAATTCTGACATCGTGTATATAGATGTAATTTAAGGGTAAAATAGATTTGTCGTTAAAAAAATATTTATAGTAAATGACATGTATTATAGAGGCATAATTGTTTAAATATGATGTGGTAGATCAAAGGGGCTTGTACGTTCTAGTCTAGTAGTATTCAAATTATTTTATTTTAAGTAAAATCATATTCAAACTTATTAGCAATAGTTTATAGTGTAATTTAATAGTAGCGAACTAATACAACTATCTAATATTTACAATTATATATTACAACTAATTACATTAATTTGTCATATGCAAGATTCAACCCTTGACCTCAAAGGAATTTTTTCATTTTAACTATAAATGACTTTGTCATTCGATCAAAAGCGGCAACATTGATTAAAATGTCACTTTATAACAGTTCATTGAGTCTTTTAGTGACTAAGTTTCAAAAACATACCGAATTAATCAAAGACTAATTGTTATTGAGTTAGACCTTTTAATGGTTTAACACAAGATTGTCAAACAATCTCTTAACCTCAAAAAAATTATTACTTGAACTATATATATAAAACTAGTATTAAGCCACCGGCGTTGCAGCGGGGCTTAAAACAGTGCAAAGTAACACCAATGACACACCACTATCAGTGACCTCCAACACAAAAAAAACTCGTATTGAAAAAGAAAAAAAACAAAAAAAAACAAAAATAAAAAGTAGACTTAAAAACGTTGAACTACACAGACAAAACCTAAACATATAAAACAATAAATCGATTCAGGACCAGCGCGTTGTGAGGAGGCCATTAAACGTGAAAAAAATAAACGTAAAAACATTGGAACACACACGCAACTTACGACGTTTTAACACGCAAAATTTAAACCTAAAAATAAAACAAATAAACTATATAATATTAAAAGTATAGAAAATCAAAGTTAAAAACAAAAAAAATAAATGTTAAATTATAAAAAATATAATATATCAAATTATAAAAAATTGAAAATTAAAAAACACAAAAAATAAATCTAACCCACTAAAATACAAGTTACGTTAAGCGTAACAATATTACATATATAGTAAATTGCTACTCAAATCTCAACGTTCATTCCAAGAGAAACGAACCAAATAAACGTGTTAACGACGTGGCTCACCACCTCACCCTACACACAACCTTCTTCCTCTTCACCACCACCACCCCCACCACCACCACCACCCCACCACCACCACCACCACCATCCTCAATGGCCGCACCCGATCAACCACACCCCAACCCGACCCAGACCCACCCAGACCCAGACCCAAACCCACCAACCCAAACCCGCAATCCCCGCCTACGTCAAAGCCATCTCAGGCTCCCTCGGTGGCATCGTGGAGGCCTCATGTCTCCAGCCCATCGACGTCATCAAGACCCGCTTACAGCTCGATCGCACCGGCGTCTACAGGGGCATCTTCCACTGCGGCTCCACCACCGTCACCACCGAGGGCGTCCGTGCGTTGTGGAAGGGCTCACGCCCTTCGCCACCCATTTGACCCTCAAGTATGCCTTGCGGATGGGGTCCAACGCCCTTCTGCAATCGGCCTTTAAGGACTCCGTCACCGGAAAGATTAGCGACGGTGGGAGGTTTGTCTCGGGGTTTGGTGCTGGGGTTATTGAAGCCTTGGCGATTGTAACGCCGTTTGAGGTCGGTGTTTATATGTGGTTTTGTTTATGTTTATCATATTAATCGGATTATTCAAATGGGGAATAATATTATTCAAATGGGGAATTGAGATTGGTGTTGTAAATAGCGATGCAGACACATAGATATGAAAAGCCCCTTTGTGTAATTATCATGGTTGATGCAGGTTGTCTCTTCATGATGCATGTGATGTAAAAGATTGTCTTCATTAAAAAATATATATATGTGTGTGTGTGTGTATTTAGCAATCTGTCTTATTCAGGTTTGAAGTCTTGGTGATAACTATGGTATGTGGGGTAGTTGGGTCGATTTGGGTTGTGTTTTATCTGTCTAACGGGTCAAGTGGTTAAAAAATTACCAGCAGGGCTGGACTTGTAATGCTTTAAATGAGTAGAACAAGTTGAAAGATTGCGTTTAGATGGTTATACATTCATAAATTGTGCTTTAGTGATTGTCATTAGTGAGTTTGTTGCTAAAAAGATGTATAAAATATCGAGGTTTCTTAAAGAGCACAAAGTTATCGTGTGGAGAGTTGGATGGTTTCCACAATAAGCATCTACTGATGCTACTTTGGTGAAATGCAGAGTAAATATCTGTACTTGTTAAAATCATAAAATTGGCGGATTGAGATGGTTGGGTCAACCCATTAATACCTTTTTTATGGTTTTCGTAAGTAATTGATATACTACGATTGCTATGATTCAAATACTTTAAATAATACGATTTAGGAGGTTGTGAATATTCATATGAACTTTGGATGACTTTTAAGCTGTTTAACCTCTCTGCCCAATTGGTTTGTTAACTACATATAACACATTGCACCCTTTAACAATATATTATAAGCCGAATCAACCCATTTTCTCGTAAAGATGCTGAATTTTTCCCTCTAGGAAAAGGTATAGCAAATTTTTAGTGATTTAAGTACTAGTACTAGTGTACTGCTGTACAACTATTAGCTAATTTTATAGATTATCAGAGGTGTAGTAGATACAGAAGACTGAAATAACTGATAGATAAATCAATTGCTAGTAGATGACAATGGCGACCGATTGACTTATAAACGGGGTCTTTTGGTTGTGTTGTATTTAGCTACTAAGGGAATGAGTTGAAAGTCGCCCAAAGTCTATTTTCATTGCGAACAACCTCCTAAATAGTTTCTATCCAAAGATTTATATTATTATTGCAACAATATTATTATATAGTCTTACAGTCTTACTGTCTTAGTTAGGGAATGGACAAAAAAAGTGTTTGTGGGTTTACACATTTGGATGAGGCCCTTGCTGAAACAGATCGTTTTTCTTGACCCTTTACCCAAGCATCAGCCAAAGTCTATTTTTTAATGTCTACAAGCTCCTAAGTAATTTTTATCTGACGATTTACATTATTGCAATAATATTGTTATGTAGTCATAGTCAGTGAATGGACAAAAAAAGTGTTTGTGGGTTGACCCAACTGGATCAGACCCTTTCTAAAACAGACCGTTTTACTTGACCCGTTACTGAAGCAGCCCTTACTAAGTTGGTCAAACCGTCAAAGTCTATTTTCAATGCGTACAAGCTCCTAAGTAACTTCTTTTCAAATTTTTGGTTGATTATCGATAATATGTTTTAGGCAGTCATAGTTAGAATGATACAAAAATAGTGTCTATGGGTCAACACAACCAGATCAGGCCATACTTAAACAGACTGTTTTTCTTGACCCGTTACCCAAACTAGCGCTCCCATCGTGCCGCCTCTAGTAAACATCGTATGAGTGTGGTATGTTTTGCATGGTGACCCCGAGAACAGAAAGTATGTTTGTAGATTTTCTCTATTGCATGTTTATCTGAGCATAATGTTTCATGCATATTTCTTTTATGAAAAGTTATCTTGTTAATAATAAAAATTTCCTCAGCTGAAAAACAGTTAATGAAATCTGCAGGTGGTAAAAATAAGACTCCAGCAACAAAAGGGACTCAGTCAGGAGCTCTTAAAGTACAAGGGTCCGGTCCATTGTGCGAGGTTAATCATCCGTGAAGAAGGCCTACGCGGGCTCTGGTCAGGTGCAGCCCCAACCGTTATGCGCAACGGCACAAACCAGGCGGTCATGTTCACAGCCAAGAACACTTTTGACAATTATTATGGAGGAAACATGAAGGCGATGGGAAGGTTCTTCACCCATGGCAGTCCATGGTATCTGGGTTCCTAGCCGGAACCGCAGGTCCTGTATGCACTGGTCCTTTTGATGTAGTCAAGACAAGGCTCATGGCTCAGAGTCGTGGGTCTGGTGGTGGACTGAAGTATAAAGGGATGGTTCATGCAATCTTCACCATATATAGTGAAGAAGGGATACGCGCCCTGTGGAAAGGTCTTATTCCACGGTTGATGCGCATCCCGCCAGGTCAGGCCATCATGTGGGGCGTGGCTGACCAGGTTATCGGCTTTTATGAGACCAAGTACATTCGCGATAATATACCGTTACCTGCGCATTCCAGTTAATGTTAAATGTTTATTTTTGGTAGTTATGATGTGTATGTGCATCAGGGAAATTGGATTATTGTTATTTGCAGACTAACAAGCTGCAAGCAGCAAGAAGCAAGCATGCGGTTGAATAATGATTGGGCTCTTTTTTATAGCTTGAATGTTTCTGGGCTTTTCTTGTTCTGTGCCCCAGCCCATATTGTTATGTACTTATGCTGTCTATTTTATGGATTGAGGTTAAGATATAATTGCATAAGTGGGTCCTAAACCCTACTATATTAGTTATCTTGGGCCGGATGGGAAGTTAAAGTGTTAAACTAGAAAAATAGTTGGGCTCTAAACGTTTGGGCCTAAAGCCCTTTAGTTTTTTCAATAAAGCAAAAGGGCCGACCCTAATCACGAGTAGCACTATGCCACTATCTTCGGCCTGATCATAGGAAAATGGAGTTACACACAGTATATCACTATTACAACACACATAACACCTCTAAATCTCTAATTTATAAATTCTTTATACATCAATATTTAGTTCATTTTTTAAGATTTTTGAAAGCGCTCTAAAAGAAACTTTAGTCCAATGATACTAAGGTGTTAGTAGTGGCGTCTCAACCAATTGGTAAGGTTTCAAATCATCTCGTAGACTAATGACAAAAATTAAAGAGCAGATCAATGGGTATGTGAGTTTGTTGTTTATATCAAAGTAACAAAAGTAATAGTAGTGGAAGAGTTGAATGATCACTCTTTTAAAACTTTTTACACCCTCAATGAACTATAAAATTTTGGTAAATTAATCCTGGAGCATGTACCCCTTTTTTCTCAACTTACTAGCATAAGTGAGCCTTCCATATGCGTAAAAAGCTAAATATAAATGAAAACTTAAAAAAGTCATAAACCGTCACCTATGTAATTTAACAGTATAGAACCTATGCTGTTAAGTATTATAAATAATTAAAATATCAACTTTACTAGGTAGTATAAAAATAAAAATTAGTAAGCAATAAAATTTAGAAAAAAGTTTAGTTACACGACAAATAATTAAATAAAAAGAAATAAAATTAAAACATTAAATTTTTACTTAACTAAAAGAGGACAAAAAATAACGAAAATTCAACCAATATCCTCACTTGGTAGAGTCATTGTCTATTAAAGTAAATATATTCGGTTTAAAAAAAAAGCATAATGTAAATTAGGCTAGTGTAATTTAGGAGTAAAGTATGGTTGATTTGTTGTTTAAAAAAAATAAAGTAAATGTAAATCATGAAAAATCAAGATAATAAATAAATGCAGCACTCGTACTTAATAGTGTGCGACTTGTATGACTTTATCAATGGAACACCGTTCACGCGAGTACGCGACCACATCTTTTACTATGAGTTCTGATAATTAGAACCCTCAAATTTTAAGTCAACATCCCCACCCTCCTATACGCCTCATATATGATCATATATAGAGCCCAAACATTCCCTGACATCCGAGATGTCATTTCATGTCACCGGTAAAGCTATACGTGACATATAGCGCTATACGAGTATACGTCATGTGTATGACTTATTTTTTTTCAAAACCTTCAAGATTTTGATTCACCTTGACACCTATATATGAAGTATAATACTATAGGTCACATATAGGTGCTATACGTGGTGTATGACACTATACGCCACAATAGGTGTTATACGCGCGGTATAGTGCTATACGACACATATAGTAGTTTTTTAGCATTTCTTTTTTTAATTAAAATATACATTTCAAATTAACATTTTTTAAAATAATTTAGATTTTAATAAAAAAAATTATAGTTCTTACTTAAAGTATATGAAGATTTCTAATTTAAGTAACTGACTGATGTAAAAATACAAACATTTATAATTTAAGTAAACAATCGAACGAACGATACAAACATTGATATAAATACATACTTCAAATGTAAACAACCAAAGTAGTATATAAAACCTCCCAATCTGTATGTATATTTGTATGTACGTACTTATGTATGTATGTATGTATGTATGTATGTATATATGTATCTTTATATGTATGTCAATAGATATGTATGTTTATATGTATGTATGTATGCATGTATGTCTGTATGTACGTATGTATGCATGTATTTCTGTATGTACATATGGATACATGTATGTCTGTATGCCTGTGTGTCTTGTGTATGCATGAATGTATGTGTGTGTATGTATGTATGTATATTTGTGTGTGTGTGCGTGTGTGTGTTTGTGTGCGTGTATGTATGTGTATGTGTGTATCTAAGTATGTACGTATGCATGTATGTATGTATGTGTGTGTGTATGTATGTATGTATGTGTGTGTGTATGTATGTATGTATGTGTGTTTGTATGTATGTATGTGTGTATGTATGTATGTGTGTGTGCTTATATGTATGTCATTTTGAGACAACTATTTATCTGGCAAATATTCTAGCAAATATTCAAATGTTTCGTATGCGGCAGAAGGTTATCAAAATGTCTGACTTATCATACTAGTGGTTCAAAATCTTACACTTCATTCAAATTGTTCAATTGAAACAATAGCCTCTAATCGAATCTCAAGCATGTTCAAAGCGATGGTTACAAATGTATATTTTTAAGTGTATGTCTTATTTAAAATGTATGTTTTAAAGAATTACTTAAACACACTTATATTTTTGCTACGATAAGGCACAATAAAATTTAAAAAAATATGTGTCGTATAGCACTATACTACATGTATAACACCTATACGTGGCGTATTGCTATACTCCACGAATAGATGTCAAGGTGAATACAAACCTTAAAGGTTTTGATAAAAAAAATAACTCATTCGTGACGCATACTGTTATACATCATGTACTCCGTCACCGACATAAAGTTACACCTAGAATGTTATGATTTGAAAGGGTGGAGCTATACACTGTATACAACTCTATACGTGACGTATAAGTGGGTGTCAGTTTATCAAGCGAGATGTGTTAATAATTAGACCCTTTACTCTTAATTAATTTTTTGTGTTTTATATTAAAACACACACCATGAAAACGTAAGCAAAACTTCTAAAAAATGGCTTAAACCCAAAAGCTGACGTCAAAACATTTGAAATTATACTTTCAAAAATAATTATGAAACTATTAGTCAACCACAGTATAGCAATGTACCTCTATAGTTCACTTCTGAGAATCAAAACACCGAATAACCACCGTAAGCCTGTGTATAAACGCCGCCGCCACAACCAATGCCAACCACCACCGCCCACCACCGCCCCGCCACCACCAGCAACCACTCGTCAACGACCGCTGCCGCTGACACCCGCCACCGACCGTCTCCATCACCACCAGCCTCCAACTGCTTCCGCCACCGCTGCGGCCAAGGGGCCTGGAAGCCGGCCCCTTGTTTTTTTCGCTCAATAATGAAAATTTATACGTATATCATTCAAAAATTTTATGCGTATTGAATCCGGCCCCCTGATTAGGATCCGATGACTTTCGGCCCCTATGTTGCATGTGATTCAAGCTCCGCCATTCCCGCCTCCACCAGCCTCTACCAACCGACCGTCATCGCCGCCAATGACCATCTGCAACTGACCACCGACGTCACCTACAACCACCCGCCGTCGCTGCCGCTGCTACCACCTACAACCGACCACCGACCGCTGATGCCACCGGCCATCAACCGCTAAAAAGGAGACTATAATGGAGCTAAAAAAGAATGAGAAGTTGCTGTAGGGTAAAAAAAAATCGGTTAGGTTAGTTAACTCACTCAAGTCTCAAACCCACCATATACATCTTGCAATCAATTATTTCAAAATACGCGATATAATATTATGTTGAGACACATTTATTCATTATCCTAAGTGGTCCATTTCTTCAAGTGTGTGTTTTTGTAATATTTAAAATTTTCTGCGGTTGAGGTGGCACACTTGATGCCTAACATCTCCCTCGTGAATCATTGAAATAAATCAATAATTGCATTACATTATATCATTTTTAATTATTTAAGTTATATACGTTTTGATTATTGAACCAAGTTAATAAGTCATAATAATTTATGTTGATGCTTTAAATTATATGTGGGGTTAGTTGTAGCAATTTAAAATTTAAATCCAATCACGTTGCATAAATTATTTTAAATGTATAGTTTTGACTAAAAGTCGTGTTTATAACTTAAAATAAGAGTAAAATGTAACACGTAGGCATATTCATTCAAGTATTGTAGATTTTTGTATATCGTGTTTATCAAATTTGAGAATTAATTTTTATTTGCTTATCGATAAAATAACATATATAAATTAGATGAATGATAAATGATCAAGTATAAATGACATTTAAATGAATAGAATGTACTAATTTGTGAATTTCACAGAGAGTGAAGAGCTTTACATATTTTAGAATTGTTGTTTTTACGTTGAACCTATTATCGTCGAGATCATTCACCTAACCAATGCATCTTTCTCTTTTCACTGTTTATTTTTTAAAGCTTTAATGTGAAACACTATGATAATTTCAAATGGATCAAATGCCCTCGTACTCCTCATCGATTTGACACAAATAAAATAGCATATCGTCTTTCACTTAAACACACCACCACCAACATTGACTTTATCGGGGTAACTTGTGATTTTATAATATAGTCCTTGGCCGCCTCTAACCATTGATGTTACATCAAGTTCAAGTGTTTTTTAAAAATATTTTCAGACTTTCACGACGCATAAATAGTAAATTTCATACCATAAAATATAACAACTTACTAAGACAATTGTTGCAAATATTTTATATGTCAAAAGAAAAAAAAACAGTATTCAATTCCTTGTGTGTTTGAGTGAATTATTAAACCCACAAGATACTACCCATCTGCGTAGTCAAGTGTAGCATATCCTCATATCAATCAATATATATTTTAAATTATATATTAAGATTCGTATATTCATTATCGCAACGTGGGTTGCCCCATTAATGGGTCCAATGTTTTTCTATAATTTATAAAATCAATGTGCTTGAGGTCACCTGGTTAGGGTTGTGAGTGAGTAGACTCGGGGGGAGTTAATGATTAAGAGCTTAGGTTGAGATATCGATTGATAGTCGATCGTTTCAAAATGACTAGTGATAAGATGTCTTATATCGATAGTAGAGATCAATAACAATTGACAGCTTATGAAGTAAATTAACAACGGTATAACAAGGTCTATTTTTACTCTAAGTCTACATTTTTATCACCTCCCTGTATATTACTGGATCATTCGTCATTTAATCATTCATTTGGCCTTATTATTTCTTAAATTTAGTTTACAATCAATAGAGTATGCGAACCTATGACTTATTAAACCATTACCGGACTTAATTATGCTCCAAATCTACTAGTATCTAGTTGCTCAGTAACTAAAAAATAAAGGATTTATTTTAAGAGGTTGGAGTTGTAATACTTGAAATACAAAACCCACTAAGATGAAATAATTTTAATTATAAATTACCCAAATATTAAATGCTGTAATTTGTTATGTTTAGTAAAATTTTATTAATATAAAACGATCTTTTAAGATAAAATATTATAAAATTACGTATTAATAAGCATTATAAGCAATAAAATAATGATATCAACTTTTTATAAATTTATTTTTAAACCTTTTTTGCTTTTTTCAAAATAAACATTAAACATTTTACTTCAAAACAAAACGTTTTAGAAAAAAAAATAAATTTTAAAAAATTTCTTATTATAACTTCTAATTTTAATTATTTTTTTATTTATTAAAAGTTTACTTTATTTATTATAAAACATCAATTATAAAAATATTTTATATTTTTATAAAGTTTGATGTATTAGAAAAAATCTTATTTTATAAAAATTTGGTTATTTAGAAATAACAGTAATAATAATTAAGGAAATTATTTAATATAAAAAAAAAACTGAAAATTTTTTGTTGAGTAATAACTTGATGCTAGTGCATCTCTAAATTTCACTTTTCGCTTCATACAACCTCTAAAAAATATACAACTGTTTAGTAGAACCTTAGGGAACTCATAGTCATTAGGGAGAAACCACTCACCGAAACGATAAAATGTTACCCAACTAGAATTATCAGCCCCTAATTCAGGGGAAAAATTGCATACGAATCTAGTGATTTCCCACCGGCTTTTAACGATTGTATTACTCATTTCGGCCCCTCGGTCCAACTCGACCCTACTTGGTCCAACTCTGGCCAACTCGAATTTTTGCCATTTTTACCCATTTTTGTTGTTTTTCACCATTTTTCGTTATTATTCATCGATTTTTGTTGGATTTTTTATTGTTTTTTATTTAGATCCCTTTAAAGAAGAGAATAAAAGTATAACTATGTCTATAGTATTTAAGAAGTATCCTTTTTCGAAATACTTTATCTGAACATTTATCCTTTTGCTAAAGATTGGCATTCATGTATATCTTATAAACATTTATAGACTTATGATATTTGATATATATATATATATATATATATATATATATATATATATATATATATATATATAAATAATATAATTTCTTGATTATTTTTTTAAATAATTTATCATGTCCGAATACTCCTCTCCAAGGTCGCGTACTCGAAACTCCCTAGTCCACCGATCTGGTAGCGCCTAGTGACATTTACAAGCATGGTTTAACATAAATATTATTTATTTGGGTTATTGGATTTTAATAATCCAAACTTTCATTCATTGGCCGGGATTAATTCCAACTCAATAAATGTTTACAATCACTCTTAACTTTAAACTTATTTTTCTCCAATGATCCCTTATTAACTGAGAGTTAACCATCGTTAGTTTTTTTGATGAAATGAGACAAACTTTAAGCCATTTTTCAACTCAGGCACTGCCTAGTCTTAATTAGGTCCGTTTTCCATTGTATAACCTTCGTCATCACCTGAAATCTACCTCCAACGAGTTAGGTAGTTCAAAACAGGAGGTGGAGATTGACGGGCTTTTGTGTGTGCAAATTTCAATTTGACAGACCTAATGATATATTTCAATTTTTTGCTTAGCGTTTTGGCCACAAAAGTAGTCCACGTCATCAAAAAACTAACGGGTTAACTATCAGTTAGTAAGGGATCGTCTGATGAAATTAAACTTAAAGTTGGGAGTGTCTGTAAACATTTACTGAGTTGGGATTAATCCCGACCAATAAATAAAACTTAGGATTATTAAAAAGCCAATAACCCTATTTATTTTCACTAATTGTCTATGTGCCTTTTACATTTTTAAGGGCAGATTATATATATTATTAAAAATAATGTTGATTTACTATAGTAGTCTTGTGAGAGAGATGCCGAGTTGAGCAACTTTGTTTTTTAGTATAAACTAGCAATTAAGCTTCTGCGCGTTGCGGTAGACACACGACCCGGTTAATGAAACACTGGTGTAAACCCATGCGTTACAACATGAGCGTTAATAAAATTCAAAATATTATACTAAAAAAATAAACCATTAGAGTCTATTCTTTAAAAACCATGTAGTGCATTTTTTTGTTACTCCCATCCATGTTTTAATATATTTGGCCGTTAAAAAAATTTAGTGCATTTTTTGACGTGTATGATATGCAATGAAAGTTATAAGTTGATCTTGTTTAAAAATTAGAATGCGAGTGAGCTATAGGTCAATTTGTTTGAGAGAAGGCACCTCATGGTTTTTCAAAGTGGAGGTTATGTGTTTGAGCCTCACTTGATGCAATACGTTTCAAGTAGGCCAGGGGTTTTATCACAGCAGACCTTTTGATGGTGGGTTTTCCTCTGAAATGATGGCCAGGTTTGGTCATCGACGTTGTCCGTGTTCGCAGCGTGGGTGACCTTTCGCCAGTGAGTTTGCTCGAGTGACCGGCCTTAAAAATTATTCATTGGCTGTTGAAAAAAAGTAATGCAATGAAAATGAGTTATTCAGTTATTTCTATAAATTATGTATTACACAATTTTCAAAATGCTTCTTCAAATCCCCTATATTTGATTCACCCAACACTTGAGAATTAATTGAACAAATAGCAATTAAAAGGTACCTTTTTAAATAAACATGAGATACGGTTACAATGCACAAATCAAATTGATAATTAGTATTATATTAATGTTTAAGCTAAACTCCTTCACTTTAATCAACCTATTTTTTTCTTTTAATCTAAGTTACAATGTTACCCCTGCACTTTAATAAAGTTACCACATAACATATGAACTTTAATAAAGTAATTTTTTCGTGGTTTCTTTATTTTACTTTTTGTTTTTTTACTTTTTTTTAACCTTTGAATGTTTTTTTTTTGAGATTCAATTACATTTTTGTTCCGCCTTTTCGCTTTTGAATTCTTTTTTATGATAAATATTAATTTACAAGTTCCCGAAACGGAAAGATATAAATGTTAACACCCTTGTAATATCTAATTTGGAACACGTAGCGAAAGGTGGGTAATGTCGCACTAGTAATAACGGAAAATGTAAAAGTGGAAGTAATTATTGTTATCTATATTATTTATAGCCGTTCAAAAAAAAATCTATATTATTTATTTTATGGATAATTTTTGAAAAGGTGGATTTGTGAGTCAAATACATAGCGACAGCTATAATAAATTGGAAATCATGTAGGATTGTCAATGTCATTGTCACCTGCTTTATTTCCAATTTTCGTATGCGTCTATGTTCATTGAATCTGCTGGAAGTTATAGTGCCGTTAGTTTTTTCATTGCCCATGTTAGTTGAGAACGCAATTTCCATTAATACATCACTAATTAGGTATTTAAACCACTAACATGCTATAAACAATTGTTTACATCAAGTAAACTGAAGTTTACAGCACTTTATAAGTCTGTAAGCTACAATTTACAAGCCTATAAACAGTTATCTGCATCGCAAATGATGTACATGACCTAGATATTATTGAAAAACTTATTAAAACATACTATAGTTATAACACATGGTGTTATTATATATACGTACCCTTTTTACTTGATTTATAGTTGTCGTACTTTGTTCCTTAAGTTTTCGGATAAATACAAAACCTTTTGTTTTGTTTTGTATTTTTTGTTTTTGTTTTTATTATCTTTTATAATAATAAAAATAAAATAATAATATTAGTATTAATAACTTCTTATATTAATGCTTATTTATTGTTACTACAACCCAATAATTCAAATTTGTTAAAATTCAAAGTTAACTTTCAATGTTTCTTTTTATGAGAGTTGATAATAGAGATGACATTAAATATTTTTTCAAGGGACATAAATTTCAACCTTATATAAAGTATAGAGTTAATAACTAGCATATAGTAATTCAAATTTATTTAATGTTAGTGTTTGTTTTCAAGAAACTTTTAATATTGCTACTATGCAATTGAATATTAAAATTATAATTTCTTCAATTTAAAGAAATGAGATATCTTAAATCTACTATTGAAAATTTTAATATTGTTACTATGCAATTGAATGTTAAAAAATTATTTCTTTGATTTAAAGTTGTGAGAAATGATGGATCTAAAATTTATTTGTATAAAGTCACTGGTTTTAGATGCTTTAATTTTATAAAGACGGACATAAAAATTTCATGACTAGTTCGGGTGGGTAGATAAATAAAAAAGTCAAAAGCTAAATTACTTAAAGGTAAATACCAATCTTTTGTGGTATCACTTTTCAATTTTTTGCAAGTTTTACGATCTTTGAGAAAAATTAAGTTCGATAAATATTTCTTTTACTTCAACTTTTTCATCTTTTTCATCAAAACTAAAATCAAATGGAGCAAGCATCCAAAAAACATTGTTGTCACTTGAAAGTTCCGTACACACATCTCAATATACTCGTAAATAGTCATCTTGCGTTTGGTCTTTGTTGAAAATGCTCATACTCTCGTTCCAAATTGTGGGATATAAGTAAAAATAATCATTTACTAATTCGGAAACGAAGTCTGAATACCTTAGGACCGTATACAGCTTTATCACAAAAATAATCATTCATTAACCACTCGTTGGGTGCATGACGATCCCGTTCGACTTTTTTTCTTTTCATGATCGGACGTGGAGGATGACTAACGTGTGCCATAAACTCCGCTGTGAGATCAACCGCACTTTTGATTGTCTCGTCGATCTCATACGAATTTGAAGATAAACTATCATCATTAGTTAATAATGAAGAATAACTTCAAATTTTTTAAAGTGTTACGTATTTTTCAAAGTGATGACACGTTCAAGAAAGGTAGCTAGGGAAAAAAGAACAAGGTGTCTAATAGAAAAGAAAGGTCCGGATGAGTAGAAGACTAAAATTAATACAAAATGATTCCTATTTCAGTGCTATAATTGTGACCGAAAAGGTCATATGGAAAAGAAATGTCGATCGAAGCAACAAGGTGAAGGTAACAGTGCCAAAATTGAGACCTAACACGCATAAGCCCTTATGTTTTAATATTAAGAGGGTTAATGGCCTCGTTGTTACTATCGAAGCTCGATCAAATAGCCTAGACGAATTGAACATAGACTCAAGGTGCTCAAATCATATAACTAAAGATAAGTAAAGGCTATCGAATTCCAAGAGATATGAAGGTATCGAGTCGTCCAATTAATGTCGTACGTGGTAAGGCGGGTTAGTAATTCTTTTAAAAACCACGTATCAAGGTTCGTAAATTTTTTATTTGTATTTAAGGTTGTAAATCATGGTTGTATATTTTTAAACATTCATACAACTAGGGTAAATAAGAGAAAATTTTCCTTGCATACTAAAATAATCGTTAAACAAGTTAATACAAAACTGGAAAACAGAAAAGTAATAAATCTAGGAAAACAGAAAAATAACAAAAAAGAAATAAAAAATAAACGGGTTAACAAAGCATTTAGTTATATAAAAAAATTAGAATTAGACGTGGGGTGTGGGTGAGAAGGGAGATTTGAACCCGGAGATAAAATTAAAACCGTGCAAGCCTTAATAGCGGGTTGAAAACTATTTTGTTGCGAAGTTTACACAGCTAAAATCTTTAATACACTAAAAAAATCATGCAGGAGACAAAATTTGAAAAAAAATAAAACGAACTTTGATCTAGTACCCACATGCCACCTGGTTAAACCGCGCAACTCAGCCAATGAGGATTTATAATTAGGCAATATTTTTAATAAAAAAATTAAATCTAAAAAGTATAAGAAATAATCTAAACCATGAATCTTATTAATCAATAGTTGAGATTAAATTGTAGAAAAAAAATTTATTAGATGAGTATTTTTAACATAACCACTTTTGTTTTTTTTAAATTCTCCCATTTTCTTAAATGTTCATAACTTTTATATACGAGATTATTTTTTTTATAAAGATTAACCATAAGAAGAGTTTTTTACCTTTAAAACGAGTATAATATCGAATATAAAAAGACAATGACTTTTATTATGTTTTTAAGTTTATATAATTTCTACTTATCATTGTGTATTCAATGCAGTCTATTGTGTATTTTTGTAAGTTATTATATTTTTTGAATATTATTATGTTTTTCTAAAGTGATGAATTAAAAAAAAAAATTATAATGATGAAATAACACTATTGTGTATTTATAGTATGTAAAACACAATGATAAATTTATAACTAAATAATCTAATAAATTAAAAATAATGATAAAATAACATAAAATGATATATAACATACAACACAATGATAAATTTTTCATTGTGTTTATTATTGTCGTTTTGTTATCTTGAACGTTATGAGTTTTAAAAAAATAAATTGATGAAATTGTATCATTGTGTATATCTAATCGTAAAACATAATGACAGATGACATCAAGTTTATACAATCTACAAAAAAAATAATGACAAAAATAACATATTATGTTATCTTGAATACTATAAATTTTAGAAATTATATTAGTGAAATAGGATCATTATATACTTCTAATTATAAAATACAATTATAGATAACAAAATATATATAATAATTAAAATCAATGACAAACATAACACATTGTATTATCTTAAACATTAAAAGTTTTGAAAAATAAATAGATGAAATAACATCATTATATACTTCTAATTATAAAATACAATGATAGATAATAAATTTATAAAACAATAACAAAAATAACACAAAATGATAATGATTTATACATATAACAAATAATGAAAAATATATAATATAATGAACTGATATTCAACATAATAAACTGCAGGATCGGGTAACGGTGCTTAAGTTTGCAATTAGCTTCACAGGAGGAGAGAACTTTAGATCACTTAACAATTCAAATAGAAAACTAGTAACTATTTAGAAGATACTAAACCAACACAAATAATGTAAGTGAAACAAGAACAAAATCACAAGAACACAAGATAAAGTATTCAAGAAAGTTGTATATTGATTCTCTAGTTCTATTACAAGTGTGTTTTAGTATATCTTAGTTACAAGAACTTGAGACTCTTATATACTACAACCTACAATCGTCAATATACAAAAAGACAGTTGGGATTTGACTAATCTAGACAACAAGATCAATCTACAGTCAAAAGGCAGATTGCCTTTTGACTAGTGACTATGACATGCCATAGCTCACTGACTTTATCTAATAAGACAAGTCTACAGGAACAATTATAGAAAGTTACAGGCAAAGACCTTTTTCTACAGTTGATAAAGTACGGAAGTTTCACCAACTAATGAAAAACAGGTGAGTCTTCAGAGCAGCAGCGGAAGGTACAACAGCTTTATCAAAAAGTAACTCAGAGAAAGCATATTTTCTCTGTCTTCGGAAGAAATCAGTCTCCTCATCAAAATGGATCCGGAAGACTTTGTCTTGTGAAGCTTCGGAAGGCTTCATCTTTGGCTTCGGAAGAAAGGGTCTTTGGCTTCGGAGATTTCACACTTGTAATATTTTTTGATAAGTGTGAAACTTCCGAAGCAACTTCTTCTGAACTGTTGACTTTGGAAGATCTTACACTTAGACTTATTTGTGATTGTAAGACTTTCGAAGCTAGTTCATCCTTGTTCCTTAGTGCATGCTGGAAGACTTGGTTGTTCTGGTATCCTTTGGTTGCATCAGCCTTTAATCTTCAGATGTTCCTTACAAACTCCCCTAGGCCGATGCTACCAAAACAGAGAAGTTCTTCAGATTTTGATAGTCCACATCAGGATCTTCAGCATTCCTTTCTTCATCATAAGATCTGGATCCTTCAGACTGACATAGAACCTTCTCATGTCAAAGAGATCATGCAGAGGAAGTTCAAGCACGTCATTTGTGAAGTAGATGTAGGAACCTCTGAGGTTAAGAGGCTGATGCAACCAAAGGATCAATCAAAAGATGCCAAAATAACCAGGTCTTCCAACATGCACTAAGGAACAAAAAAGAACTAACTTCGGAAGCTTTACACATACAAAGAAGAATGCCAAGTGTGAAATCTTCCGAAGGATAAGTTCTGAAGAAAATGATAAGTAAGCTTTACACTAAGTGTCAAGTATTCCGAAGCCAAAGACTCAACTCTTCCGAAGTATAAAGATGAAGTCTTCCGAAGCTCTCAAGACAAAGTCTTCCGAAGCTAAATAAATACAAGACTGATTTACCTTTAGAAGAGAGAGAAAAGTAACCTTTTCCATCAACTTTATCATAAAGAAACCATCTGTCCGCTGCCCACTCTGGTGGTTCACCAACTATCATCAGTTGGTGAAACTCCCATGCTTTATGATAAAGTAGATAAGGTCTTTGTCTGCAAGTTTCTGTATTTGTTTCTTTTTGGACTTTTGTAGTAGAAAAGTCAAGTGAGCTATGGCCTGTCATAGTCACTAGTCAAAAGGCAATCTGTCTTTTGACTTTAGGCTATCTTGTTGTCTAGATTAGTCACTTTCCAACTGTCTTTTGTAAATTGACGGTTGTAGGATTAGTATAAAGAGTCTAAGGTTCTTGTATTTAATATGAGAGCAAACACTTGTAATAGAACTTGAGAAGCAATATACTACTTCCTTGAAAACTTATATCTTGTGTTCTTGTTCTTTACTTACTTGTGTTGTGTATTGCATCATCTGTTAAAGTTCTCAGTTTCCTATTTGAACTGTTAAGTGATATTAATATCCTCCTAAGTGTGTTAAGTAAGTGTTAAGAACCCTCTAACGGTCATGCATTTGGTATCAGAGCATTCAGGCTCTTGTTTGCAAGATCTCACCATCTTCAAAACCTCTTAGTAACACACATCACTTAACTCTTCAAATGACAGCTATCTCAAAAGCTGATATGGAAACTGGAACCATGAAAAAATCCCCACTAATCACTCCTGAGGATTTTGACACTTGGTGTCAAAGAATGGAAGGCTTTATCAAGTCTCAAGATTCCAGGATGTGGGAGTCTGTTGTCAACGGACCTCATGTACCATGCACCACTTCAGCTGCTGCTGGGGGTGGCATGATACCAAAGGAGAAGGATGATTTTTCTGATGAAGACCGGAAAAGAATTGATATTGATCAGAAAGCTATGACAGCCCTCCAAACTGCTTTTCCAAACTCCATCTACAGAGGTTTCAAGAAGTGCAAGACCGCCAAACAGCTATGGGATGCACTGAAACTCATGTATGAGGGTTCAAATGAAGCCAAGGAGAACAAGAAAGATCTCCAAAAGCAGCAGTTTGAAAATTTCACCTTTAAAACAGGTAAGACCATGACTCAACAATACTCCAGGTATGTTGAGATTGTGGATACTCTGGCTTATGTTGGAGTGACCATTGAAAACAGGGATATTGTAAGAAAGTTCATGTCCTCTCTTCCAAGACAATGGACACACTATTGTGTGGTCATTAAAAGGACTGAAAATCTCAAGACCCTCACTCTCACTAAGCTATATAGGAAACTCAATGGATACCAGATGGAGATGAACATGCAAAATTCATCTGGTAACTCCAACACTCACCAGAGTTCTGCCCTTCATGTGGTTGAAAGGGATAGCAGAGAACCACAGCATCATCTCATCTGCTACCCTGAGACTTCATAAAAGGGACCTTTCATCACCTTCCCGGAGACACCCAGAGAGAGCTACATCTAAGGAAGTCCCTTCCAAGAGACAAGTTCTTCTCAAGCTTTTGTTTCCACTGATGAAAGTTCAGGCAACTTTCTCTTTACTCTTGAAGACCTAGACTGTATCCATCCAGATGATCTGGAATATATGGAGATAGTTCAGCAGATGGCTCTTCTTACTCACAGAGCCTAGAAGTTCTACAAGAGGACTGGGAGAAGGTTTCCTAGCAATGCTGCCAGTAGCAAGTTCGGGCTGGACAAGAGCAAAGTCAAGTGTTACAACTGTAACCAGATGGGACACTTTGCTAGAGAATGCAAGGCACCCAAGTCTAATGGTGGCCAAGCTTCTTCCAGGCCAAACTACACTAAAGGAGGGCACCAGAATAAGAAGCCAAGACAGCAAGCTGCAGTTGCTATTGAAGAAGGAGGCTTTGACTGGAGCTTTCAAGCTGAAGATGCATCCCCAAACCAAGCACTCATGGCTGATCATGATGAAGCTAAGGTACTTGAACATCTTTGCTCTCCTGAATGTATTGCTAAAGTTAATAGATACAGGTCCTACAACTTGGAAATGAGATCTGACATTGAGTCTTTGAATATTTTAAAAGGTGATTTTAAAAGAGCTGAAAATGACTATAAACTTAAATTAGAAGATCTAGAGAAAACAGTTTCAACTCTTAAACATGAGCAAACAAATTACAAGACTCAAATTAAGGATCTTATTACCAAGTTGACTGAATGCCAGGCTGAGCTTGTGATCAGCAAAGCCAGGGCAGAAAAATGTGTTCTTGAAGAGAAAACCTTCAAGAACATGATATCCTCATCTCTACATGCAAAAGTGTGTTATCAGAACAAGCAGGGACTGGGCTCTAGTGAGATAGCTCCTCCACACTCTCTACTATCAGTTAGATCTCTAAGGTGTGGAACTGGTCAAGATGAGCTTCCATCCATAGACCCCAGTATGAAGAGGATGAAGAGGAGAAGGTGAGGGATGACTCTGAGGTGAGTGAAGAGAGTCAATCCAAAAAGGGTCACCATGCTCCTAAGGAGGAAAAAGAAGTTGGTTTGAGCAAATCCAAGAGAAAGAACTTGATCAGAAGAGCAAAAAGAAGATCAAGAAAAGCTCAAGAGGTCAAGACCACCTTTGATCCCAAACAAAAACAAGTATTTGTCTCTGCAGGGTTCAAGGTGATAAAAGTTGAAGATCTTGTTAAGAATTCAAGTACCAAGAGTTCTACTTCAGCTTTAACTCACTCCAGCAACAACAAGAAGAAGACTGATAGACTGTGTGTCACTGCTGCACAGCCTGAATCACCCATCTCCAATAGCAAGCCTATCCTTAAAAAGCTTGATGTATCATCTGAAAAGATGAAAAAGGAGAATGGAAGTTTTCAATATCAGTCCTCTTCGGACAAGAAGATTCCCAGAAAGAAGCAAATGATCTGTGTCATGTGTGGTAGTATCTCTTATTTGGCTAAAGATTATATCTACAATCCCAAAGGTACTGTCCACTTGATAAAAGAGAAGACTTCTGGGAAGAAGAAAGAACAACAAGCTTCGGAAGGAAAATCTGTTTCCTTCGGAAGCTCCAAAATAAAGAAGAAGGCAAAGAAGAAATTGCCTTCGGAAGAAAAGTTGGTCTCGGAAGAAAGGAATGCTTCCGAAGCACTAAAGCTTGCTTTCCGAAGGATCTGTCTCAAAAGCTTCCGAAGCCACAAAAGCTTCCGAAGCAGTTAAGGTCAAGCCCAATCTTCCAAAGGTGGTGTGGAAGATGAAGGAAGATCTTGAGATTGGAAGTTCTTCTGCAGCAACAACAAATGATCCTTTAAGCTTGAACATTGGATCATTTACTGTTCCATTGCCTTCATCTGAACTTAATAAGCCCAAGACCAAAGAGGCTTGGGTTTCCAAATGTAACTAAATCATCTCTTTTTGTGCAGGGACAGCTAAAGACCAGCAGAAATGTCTGGATTATTGATAGCGGCTGCTCCAGGCACATGACTGGCAATGAGTCCTTGCTTCAACACTTTGAAAGATTTGATGGAGAACCAGTTGCTTTTGGTGGAGATGTAGGAGGTTACATTACTGGCCGGGGCAAGGTTACAAATGGTAAGCTTAGCATTGAGAAGGTAAACTTTGTCAAGGAGCTGGGATACAATCTTCTGAGTGTGTCCCAATTTTGTGACCAAAAACATCACATGCTCTTTACTGAGCATGAGTGCATTGTTCTCAAGCCCGGGGTTGACATTCCTCAGGAGCATATTTTGCTCAGAGCTCCCAGGAGAGGGAGCATGTATAAGATGGATTTGCATGAAACCACTCCCTCTGGAGAAGTGTCTTGCTTTCTGTCTAAAGCAAATAGTGATGAGTTTTTCCTTTGGCATAAAAGAATATGCCATGTAAACTTTAAAAACATGAATAAACTAATTAAGAATAATTTGGTAACTGGAATGCCAAAGAAAGAGTTTACAAGTGATGACCACTGTGTTGCATGCCTGAAAGGTAAACAACACAAAGAGTCTCACAAGCCAAAGGAAATGAACTCTATCACTACTCCCCTACACTTGTTACATATGGATCTGTTTGGCCCCACCAGTGTAATGAGTCTAGGAAGGACCTCATACTGTTTGGTGATCACAGATGACTTCACAAGATTTACTTGGGTATTCTTCTTTAGAACTAAGGATGAGACCCCTGAAATCTTGAAAAGTTTCATTCTGAGAATTGAGAATCAATCTGATCACACGGTCAAGATCATAAGATGTGATCAAGGAATAGAATTTAAAAACCAAATCCTTGATGCATTTTGTGATGAAAAGGGTATATCAAGACAATATAGTGCCCCCAGGACTCTTAAGCAAAACGGTGTTGCTGAGAGAAGAAATAGGACACTTATTGAAGCTGCAAGAACCATGTTGTCTGACTCTAGACCGCCCATCACCTTCTGGGCAGAGGCTGTTAACACAGCCTGCTATGTGAAGAACAGAGTTTTGGTAGTTAAGACACATAGTAAGACTCCTTATGAACTATGGCACAAAAGGAGACCATTTATTGGTTTTCTTAGAACATTTGGATGTCCTTGCACCATCTTGAATACCAAAGATCAAATAGCTAAGTTTGCTAAGAAATCAGATGATGGACATTTTGTAGGATACTCTTCTCAAGCTAAGGCTTACAGAGTATACAATCTCAAAACTAGAATCATTGAGGAGTCAGCCAATGTAACTTTCAATGAACACACACCCTGTGTGAAAGGTTCTGGTCCGGATTGACTATTTGATCTTGATTTAGTTACCAACTGTTTTAACAAATCTTGTGAGAATGTTTTAGGATCTATGGATAACAGGTCAACAGAAGATCCTGACCCAAGATTTGAGCTGAGAAGACCAAACAAGAAGACTACTTCAGCTCCAATGGTGACTAACCCTGTCATAGAGGCTCCAATCAGCACAAGCATGACAAATACTGCTGATTCAACTGAATTACCCTCGAAGTATAGTTCAGAGGCTCTGAATTTAGGAGAAGGAACCTCCAATGCATGAAGAACTGGTGGTGGTGACAGTGATCAAGAATTTCTTGATGGTGATAACCACTCCATTGAAGACAACATCAATGATGTCACACACTCATTGGATCAAGTTTCTCTTGATAAGTGTGCTGATGTGGTGGGGGACTCTTCTTTGCCAGATCAAAATTTCTCTAATCTTGATCTGTCCAACCAACTTGCTGTGATCCCTCAACTCAGGATCCATAAGTCACATCTCACCACAAATATCATTGGAAATGTTGACTCAGGGGTGAGAACAAGAGCACAAACTCATGACAGTCATGTTTGTCTACATTCTTGTTTTTTATCCCAAATTGAGCCAAAGAAAGTTGATGAGGCTCTAAAGGATGGAAGCTGGATTGAAGCAATACAAGAAGAATTGCTTCAAATAAAAAGACAGAAGGTTTGGAACTTATGCCCTCTTCCTCAAGGGAAGACTGTTATAGGTACCAAGTGGGTTTTTAGGAATAAGGAAGATGATAGAGGGATTATCATCAAGAACAAGGCAAGACTAGTTGTCCAAGATACACTCAAGAAGAAGGAATTGACTACACTGATGTCTTTGCTCCAGTAGCTAGACTTGAAGCTGTAAGAATATTTCTGGCTTATGCTGCATCTAAGGACTTCAAGGTCTACCAACTTGATATGAAGTGTGCCTTTCTCTATGGGGTGATTAATGAAGAAGTCTATATTAGACAACCACCTGGCTTTGCAGACCCAGATCATCTTGATTATGTCTACAAGCTTGATAAAGCTCTATATGGGCTACATCAGGCTCCAAGAAAGTGGTATGAGACACTATCAACATACCTCTGTCAGCATGGATACAAAAGAGGTACTATTGATAGGAATCTCTTCATCAAAGAAACAAGAAACGACACATTGCTAGTTCAAATATATATGGATGACATCATCTTTGGTTCAACTAATCCAAAGCTCTGCACAGACTTTGAGATGCTGATGAAGAACAGATTTGAAATGAGTGCCATGGGGGAACTCAATTTCTTTCTGGGTATTCAAGTGAAGCAAGTTGAAGATGGCATCTTCATAAGTCAGTCAAAGTATGTTCAGGACATACTCACAAGATTCAAGATGACTGACTGTAAGGTTGCAAAGACACCCATAGCCAGAAATCACTCCTTTGGTCCTGATCTTTAGGGAGAGTCTGTTGATGAATATCTCTACAAGGCCATGATTGGGTCACTCATGTACCATACTACTAGCAGGCCTGATATTATGTTTGCTATATGCATATGTGCCAGATATCAAGCCAACCCCAAGATGTCACACATTATCACTGTCAAAAGGATTCTTAGGTATCTCAAAGGTGCTCCAAACTTAGGCCTTTGGTATCCAAAGAATTCTGACTTCAGTTTGTATGCATATACAGACAGTGATTACGGTGGTTGCAATATGACTGCAAAGTCAACCTCTGGGGGATGTTAATTTCTTGGTGGAAGGATAGTCTCCTGGCAATGCAAGAAACAATCCTGTGTGTCTGCATCAACTACTGAAGCTGAATACATTGTTGCTGCAAGCTGTTGTGCTCAAGTGCTTTGGATTCAGAATCAGATGCTTGACTATGGATTCAACTTCAAGGAGACTCCCATCCACATAGACAACAACAGTGCTATCTCTATTACAGAGAATCCTGTGCAGCACTCAAAGACCAAACACATCAACATCAGGTATCATTTTATTAGGGATAACTTTGAAAAGGGTTTGATAAAACTAATCAAAGTTAACACAAATGAACAATATGCTGATCTGTTCACAAAGGCTTTTGATGAATAGAGATTTAAATATCTTGTATCAGCTATTGGGATGATTAACTTTGAATAGATTTTCTGAAATAACTTAATCAAATTTTTCTCCTAAAAATTGTGTGTCCTAAGTTGTCTATTAGCTCACCTCATAAGCCCAGTTCTCTTTGGAAGAAAATAAAATTTTAAACTGATATTCATTAGAATGATAAAAAATTTACTTTCGGAAGAAGTGAAATTTTCTTCAGAAGAAGTGAAATTTTCTTCAGAAGAAATTTATGTCCTAAAAATCCTTCAACTTGTTTATCTAAGATTTACCTTCGGAAGAAATTCTTGAAGTATCTTCCGAAGCTTAAGTCTCTTATAAACAATTTAATGTATTTTAAGAACAAATTTCTTCCGAAAGCAATTTAGTCTCGGAAGACTTACTCATTTCTTCCGAAGTCAAAATTTTCAAAATTCTTGGTGATATCTTCCGAAGCATAATTTACCTTCGGAAGCTTTGTTTCAAATCTTCCAAAGCCACAATTGTCTTTGGAAGTTATTTTCTACTTCCAAGAAAACTAATTTTTTGGGCGCTTTTTTTAAAAGTAGGACCCACATCCGGATTTCAAAGTTTATCTTTTCAATTAACTTTGTCTCAAATCTAGTGTATATCTTTCCAAACGGTTCTCTTTCATCTCACCTCTCTTATTGATCTTTAACCTAACTTACCCCCAAATTTCATCTTCTTCTACCTTCCTTCACTACAAAGCTTCCAAATGGCCAACCCTGATCATAGTAACGACCCGGATTTCTCCATGCACCTGCATAGGCAACAAAACCAAGTTGCTCTATTAGACCCTGAGAAGGATCCAAGCTTCTCATATGTTTGTAGGTTTCTTTCTTTGTCTCATTACTACACCTCCCTTACAATCGATCCTCCTCTCTATGAGGATCAATTAAGAGTTCTGGCGGACCTATCAAGAGGTTACCATGGACGGGGAAAAGGCACTGTCTGCCACAGTGCAGGGGAGGACACTGTTTATCACTCCAGCCATCATAAACACCCATCTTCAGCTGGATGATGAGGAAGGTGAAATGTCCTTCCCAAAGACTACTGTAAACCATTCCTTTGAGCAGATGGGATATGAAGGAGACTTCACAGTCAAGACCTTCAAGAAGGGGAGGGTCTCATACCAATGGAAATACCTCCTCTATGTCGTTATCCACAGCCTATCCAACAAACATGGAGGATGGGACCAGATTCCAGAAGACCTTTCCTTCATTGTCCATGGGATGGTTCAAGGGGTCAAATTTAGGTACTCTCAGTTTGTTTTTACAAAATTACTTGCAAATTTGGACTCCTTAGAATATTACATGTTCTCCAGGTATGTTCAACACATTCTCAACTGTGAATCGGGACCACAGTTGAGGGGAATAGGCAATGTTCTTAAACTTGCACATATGAGGCCTGGCATTTTCAAAAAAATGAAAAAGCCATCTGTTGGGTTCTCAGGGGTAGAAACAGCCCTAGCTCCGAAAATGTTTGAGCTCATTGCTCAGGGTGACATCCCAGCATCAGCTAGTGATGAACCAACACCCTCCACTTCTCAACCACCATCAAGGCCAAACATTACCATCACTTACACCAGAAAATCCAAACAAACCCCCTGCACCTGCTATTAAGCATGTGCAGGCCCCCATATCACAACCTACACAGGAGGAAATGGACACTAGAGCTCCCACTTCCCCTGAGGAGCAAACCACTCCCATCTTTGCAACTATCAGTGCTGAGGTTCCTCAAGCTCAGCCTGATGAGCTCACACCCTCTCAAATAGCCTTAAGCCATCACTCTGAGTCTCAACACTCTAGTGATCAACCTTCAGGGGAAAGTTACCATCCCCAGCCTCTTGATTTAAATCAACCACTTCCTAGCCTTGACTTCTACTCTAATGAAGATATGGGTTTCAGTGAGTACCATGAGTCTCTCTTCTCTTCCCACACTTAAGAAGCGATGAGTGCTCCTGCCTCACCCATCTCTAGCCCACATCAGACGCCCTAAACTGAGGTGGATCTTCAGATTGTCCAGGAGATCCATCAGATTGTCTAGGAGATCCATGTGGCAGAGGCTATCACTGTTGCCAGTGATAACATCACTAGGACCTCTACCATGGAAACCCAGCCTCTTGACACTTCTCTGAAGATGTCATTGGGCAGGGGAAATCCAGTAGCCAAGAAACCTATGCTGGTGATGAGGGAGAAGACTCAGGTCCAATCCTCTCATCCCCTATGATTCTACATCTGAAGATGAGGGGAGTCTGCAACAAAAGGTGCACAAACTTTCAAACATGTGCACCTACTTTGTGTCAAAGATAGCTCACCTGGAATCTCAGGTGACTATCTTGCAGAAAAGGGTCAATGACCAGCAACTTGAGATCACCGATCTCAAGGGTAAGCTCGCTGAGAGACCAATGAGATCAACTCATCCAAGTCCACCAGAACCTGTGGATGTCATGAATCAATCTCCTAGCTCACCTATGCAAGAGGGTGATGCTACAAAAAAGGGGGAGAAAATCCTAACAATCATAGAACTTAGGAGTTCCTCTCAGAGTATAGACATAGAGGACTCACCATCCTCTCTTGCAGTTGTCCATACTCAGCAACCTCCTATAGACAGTGATCTACATTTGTTAATACTTAAACTGTTTGAGAAGGGAGTACCAAGAGCAATGTCTGCCCCTTCTGAAAACCCAATCTGGGGTTGGGGGTATGACAGTGAAAGGAAAGCTCTTGTACTCTCTAGAGCTCAGGGTCAACTAGAAATCTTAAACATTTCAAACCTGAGTTTCTATGAGAGTATAAATCTGGTAGATCTGGCACTTGTCAACCCAAGCAACAATAGACAAGCTGCCAGACTAGCCAGTAAAATTCAAGATTAGGTGCTGGAAGAATTCAAAAGGAGATCAGCACTATATAGACAGAGGCTAGCAGTGGAAGCCTTTGGTCAACTGGATGTTGAGGTGGACCCTAAGATTAGCTTTAAAGGGAAAGCCTTGACTGAAGGCCCAGAGGCTGAAACTGTGAACCTTAAGACAACATCTCCTCCAGCACCCCATACCCTCAGTGAGGCACCAGCTGGTGATGGTGCATCACAACCTCTCTCTGGCCAGAGCTTGTCTGCTGAACCAAGCAATGAAGGCCAAAGCTCTCCTCAGCCTGTGGCAGATAAAGGCAAAATAAAACTCACTGCTGAGGAGATTGAAGAAGAAAAAAGAGAGAGGAAGAGGAAGCTAAGGGGAGAGAGTTCAAGTGGTTCCCCAGGATTTATGCAAGCTGTAATCAAGGCTGCCCCTATTGTAAACACTCAAGAAGATAAACTAAGGGCAGCCAAACTCAATTACCTGGGGACCAGGAACTACAATGTTGATGAACTCATCTCTGTCTCCTTGGATGAGTTAAATGAACTGGCAGACACAGAGCTATCAAAGGAGAGAAAGGAAGCTGAGGATGCAGCCTTAAACCTCAAACACAAAGAAGAATTAAGGAGGAAAAGGCTTTATAAGGACATTCCTATTCTCTTCCCAGTTTAGGAAAGTCCTGAGGAAGAGACTGTGGCTGCTGAACAACCTCAAGTAGTTGATGAAGAAGAAAGATTAAAGATGATCAACTACTTGAGTGCCACAGGTCTCTATCAGGCACCAGCACTTCTTCCCTTGCCATATGACTACATCTTATTTGAATATAACAAGTAGCTAGAAGAGAGAGCTAAAAGAGAAAAACAAGCTGCTAGAAAGAGGCAAAGGGAAGATACTGCTAAATCAAGAGCCATCATCCAGAAAAGTCTAAAAAAGTCTGCAGATAGGCAGAAGATGATGAGCTTCTTGAAGCTTTATGGGTTCTTTGGAAGGAGGCTTGGTCCCATGTCTCTATCTACAATGGATGAGCACATAAGGATGATCAAGCAGAAGATTAAAAGGGGAGAGCTTGTGGATCTTCATTCATCATCAAGTCAAGCTCAACTTGAAGTTGAGGTAAAGATGGAACCTACAGAGACAACACCACCTGCACCTAAAGCTACACAACAGCCAACTTCATCTTCTGACCCACAGCAGGGTTCTCCTCCCTCTCCTTCTGAACCTGGTAGAGAGGAGATCCCAACTGAGAGGGAATCCACTGAAGAATCTGGTAGAGAAAACCAACCCTCTTAGTCAAAATCATCTGGGAGAAGAAAGAGGATGGCCAGAAGAAGATCTTCAAAGAAGAAAACAAGAAAAGCATCCTCTTCCCAACCTCAGGATGAGTCAGAACATCCTGAGGAAGTGCATGTAGAGGGCTCTCAACCAACTCCCATCATAGTAGATCCTCTCTCTATTGGAAGACTAATTCTATCCTGGGCATTCAATGAAAACCCAGAAAGATGGTATGTCACTAGAGATCAGCGAGAACAACATATCTACTTCACTAGTGACATGCTTGAACTCCCTCTACATGATCTCTATGACATGAGAAGGTACTTCATGAGTCTGAAGAATCCTGATCTACTGATGAAGAAAGGAGTTCTGAAGATTCTCATGTGGACTATCCCAATCTGAAGACCTCTCTGTTTTGGTAGCATCAGCCTAGGGGGAGTTTGTAGGAACCTCTGAGGTTAAGAGGCTGATGCAACCAAAGGATCAATCAAAAGATGCCAAAACAACCAGGTCTTCCAACATGCACTAAGGAACAAAGAAGAACTAACTTTGGAAGCTTTACACATACAAAGAAGAATGCCAAGTGTGAAATCTTCTGAAGGATAAGTTCTGAAGAAAATGATAAGGAAGCTTTACACTAAGTGTCAAGTCTTCCGAAGCCAAAGACTCAACTCTTCCGAAGTATAAAGATGAAGTCTTCCGAAGTTCTCAAGACAAATTCTTCCGAAGCTCTCAAGACAAAGTCTTCCGAAGCTGAATAAATACAAGACTGATTTACCTTTTGAAGAGAGAGAAAAGTCACCTTTTCCATAAACTTTATCATAAAGTAACCATCTATCCGCTTCCTACTCTGGTGGTTCACTAACTATCATCAGTTGGTGAAACTCCCATGCTTTATGATAAAGTAGATAAGGTCTTTGTCTGTAAGTTTCTGTATTTGTTTCTTTTTGGACTTTTGTAGTAGAAAAGTCAAGTGAGCTATGGCCTGTCATAGTCACTAGTCAAAAAGCAATCTGTCTTTTGACTTTAGGCTGATCTTGTTGTCTAGATTAGTCACTTTCCAACTGTCTTTTGTAAATTAACGGTTTTAGGATTAGTATAAAGAGTCTAAGGTTCTTGTATTTAATATGAGAGCAAACACTTGTAATAGAACTTGAGAAGCAATATACTACTTCCTTGAAAACTTATATATTGTGTTCTTGTTCTTTTCTTACTTGTGTTGTGCATTGCATCATCTGTTAAAGTTCCCTATTTGAACTGTTAAGTGATATTAATATCCTTCTAAGTGTGTTAACTAAGTGTTAAGAACCTTCTAACGGTCCTGCAGTAGACATATTGTTCTCCCTGATCTCTTATGACATACCATCTGTCTGGATCTTCAACAAAAGTCCATGACAAAATTTAACTTCCAATAGCAAGAGGCTCTACTATGATAGGAGTTTGTTGAGAGACCTCTTCATGCACTCCCTTAGGATGCTCTGACTCATCCTGAGGTTAGAGGTGGATGCCTTTCTTCTCTTCTTCTTTGAAGTGGATCTTTTTCTGGCCATCCTTTTTCTCCTCCCAGATTTCTTCAACTGAGAGGGCTGGTCTTGAGTACCAGTTGGTTCTGTTGTGTCCCTCTCAGTTGGGTTCTCCTCTCTCACAGGTTCAGAAGGAGAGAGAGGAGGACCCTACTGTGAGTCAGAAGATGAATTTGGCTTAGATACAGCTCCAGGTTCAAGTTGTGTTGTCTCAGTAGGTTTAACCTTCACCTCAACTTCAGGTTGAGCTGGACTTGGTGGAGAATGCAAGTCCACCAGCTCTCCCCTTTTTAACTTCTGCTTGATCACCCTAATATGCTCATCCATTATGGATAGAGACATAGGACCAAGCCTTCTTTCGGAGAACCCATACAGCTTCAAGAAGCTTATCATCCTTTGTCTATCAACAGACTTCTTTTGGCTTTTGTGAATGATGGCCCTTGACTTTGCAGCTTCTTCCCTTAATCCTTCCTTGCAGCTTGCCTTTCCTTTTTTGCTTGTTCTTCCAGCTGCTTGTTGTATTCAAACATTATGTACTCATATGATAAGGGAAGAAGTGCAGCTGCCTGATAGAGACCTGTGGCACTCAGGTAGTTGATCATCTTTAGTCTTTATTCTTTATTAACTACCTGAGGTTGTTCAGTGGCCACAGTCTCTTGCTCAGGACTTTCTTGAACTGGAGAGAGGACAGGAGCATCTTTGTAGAGTCTTTTAAGTCTCCTTTCTTCTTTGATTTTGAGGAGCAATTCTGCATCCTCTGCTTCCTTCCTCTCTTTTGACAATTCAATATCAGCCAGTTCATTCAGCTCCTCTAAGGGGAGGGAGATGAGTTCATCAACATTGTAGTTTCTGGTTCCCAGGTAATTCAGCCTGGCTACCCTTAACTCATCTTCTTGAGTGTTTAGCCTGGGGGCAGCCCTGATTGTAGCTTCCATGAATCCTGGGGAACCACTTGAACTCTCTCCCCTCAGCTTCCTCTTCCTCTCTCTCTTCTCCTCCTCAATCTCCTCAGGAGTCATTTTCCTTTTGCCTTTGTCAACCACAGGCCTTGGTGACTCAGGCTGGAGAGAGTTTTGGCCTTCATTACTTGGTTTAGCTATCAAGCTCTGGCCAGAGAGAGGTTGTGAAGCACCATCACCAGCTGGTGTTTCACTGAGGGTAATGGGTGAAGAGGGAGATCCTGTCTTAAGGTTCACAGGTTCAACCTCTGGGCCTTCAGTCAAGGCTTTCCCTTCGAAGCTAATCTCCGGGTCCACCTCAACATCCAGTTGACCAAAGATCTCACCTGCTAGCCTCTGTCTATATAGTTTTGATCTCAATTTGAATTCCTCTAGCACCGTGTCTTGGATCCTTTCTACCAATCTTGCAGCTTGTCTGTTGTTACTTGGGTTGACAAGTGGCAGATCTACCAAATTTATACTCTGATAGTAGCTCAGTCTTGAAATGTTGAAAACTTCTAGTTGACCCTGAGCTCTAGAGATCACAAGAGCTCTCCTGTTACTGTCATACCCCCAACCCCTGATTGGGTTCTTAGAAGGGGCAGACATTGCTCTTGGTATTCCCTCCTCAAATAGTTATTAGATGAGCAAGTCTAGATCACTGTCATTAGGAGGTTGCTGAGTATGGACAAGTTCAAGATATGGTGGTGAATCCTTAATGTCCATACTCTGGGAAGGACTCCCAGGTTCTGTGGCTGTCAAGACTTTCTCCCCCTTTTTGGTAGCATCACCCTCTTGACTAGGTGAGCTGGGGAATTGGTGCAAGACATCCATAGGTTCTTGTGGAACTGGTTGAGTTGTCCTCCTTGGTATCTCAGCTAACTGGCCCTTAAGATCGGTGATCTTAAGTTGCTGGTCATTATCCGTCTTCTGTAAGATAGTCACCTGAGATTCCAGGTGAGCTATCTTTGAAACTAAGTACGTGCATGTTTTTGTCACTTTATGCATCTTTTGTTTCAGACTCCCCTCATCTTCAGTTGAAGAATCAATGGGGGATGAGAGAATTGGACCTAAGTCTTCTTCCTCATTACCAGCATGGTGTTCTTGGCTGCTAGATTTCCCTTGCCTAATGACAGCTTCCAAAGAAGTGTCAAGAGGCTGGGTTGCCATGGTTGAGGTCCTATTGATGTTATCACTTGCAAAAGTGAGAGCTTCTTCCATATGGATCTCCTGAACAAGTTCAGGAACATCCACCTTAGTAGAGGGTAGATGATGTGGGCCAGACCTGGGTGAGTCAGAAATACTCATCTCTCTTTGAGCAGGGGTGGAGAAGAGAGACTCATGGTATTCACTGACATCCAAGTCCTCATCATCATAAAAGTCTAAGCTGGGTATTGGTTGGTTGAGATCTAGAGGTTGGGGATGGTAGCTGTCCCCTGAAGGTTGATCACTTGAGTTTAGAGACTCAGAGTGAAGGCTAGAGGCTATTTGGGTAATGAGCTCATCAGCCTGAGCATGAGGAACCTCAGAACTAATTATTGGAAAGATGGGAGTGGTCTGCTCCTCAGGGGAAGTGGAAGCTCGAGATTCCACTTCCTCCTGTATGGGTTGTGATATGGGAGCTTGCACATGCTCAATAGCAAGTACAGGGGTTCGTTTGGATTTTCTTTTGTAGGTGATGGTGATGGTAGGCTGTGTTTGAGGGGGTTGAGAAGTGGAGGGTGTGGGATCAACACTAGCTGGTGCTGCTAGGTTGTCCCCCTAAGCAATGAGCTCAAACATTTATGGGACAAGGGCTGTTTCTACCCTAAAGAAGCCAACAGTTGGCTTCTTCAATATTTTGAAAATGCCAGGCCTTATTTGTCCCAATTTAAGAATATTTCCTGTTCTCCTCAACTGTGGTCCCAATTCATAGTTGAGAATGTGTTAAACATACCTGGGGAACATGTAATATTCTAAGGAGTCCAAGTTAGTAAGTAAATTTGTGTAAGCAAACTGAGATTACTTGAACTTGACCCCTTGTACCATCCCATGGACTATGAAGGAGAGGTCTTCTGGAACTTGATCCCATCCTCCATGTTTGTTAGATAAGCTGTGTATGATGACATGGAGGAGGTACTTCCACTGGGATGAGACCTTCTCCTTCCTGAAGGTTTTGACTGAGAAGTCACCTTCATAGCCCATTTGCTGGAAGGAATGATTGACAACAGATTTTGGAAAGGACAGTTCACCTGCTTCATCATCCAGCTGCAAATGGGTGTTTATGATGGCCGGAGTGATGAAAACGATCCTCCCCTGCACCGTAGCAGACAGTTCCTTCTCCCCATCCATGGTGACCTCTTGACAGGTCCGCCAGAATTCAAGCAACTGATCTTCATAGAGAGGAGGATCGATTGTAAGGGAGGTGAAGTAGTGAGACGAAGAAAGGTACCTATAAACATCTGAGAAGCTTGGATCCTTCTCAGAGTTCAACAGGGCAACTTGATTGTGTTGCCTATGTAGGTGCATGGTGAAATCAGGGTCATTTCTGTGATCGATGTTGGCCATTTGGTGAAGCTTATCAGTGAAGAAAGGAAGAAGAAAGTGAGTTTGGGGTGAAATTAGGTTAAAGATTATGAGAGTAGAGAGAATAAATGGAACCGTTGAGAAGATATATGTAGTGGATTTGAGACAAAGTTAGAACAAAAAGATAAACTTTGAAATCCGCAAGTGGGTCCCACTTCTAAAAAAGCCCCCCAAAAGTTAGTTTTCTTGGAAGTTGAAAATCTTCCTAAGGTATTTTTGCTTCAGAAGTTTTTTAAGAAATGCTTCCAAAGGCAACTTTGCTTCTGAAGATATTTCAAAGAGTTGTGAAAATTTGGCTTCGGAAAGAATATACCTAAATAAATTTCTTCCGACATAAATTTTGCTTCGGAAGAACTAAGTCAGAAAATTATTATCCGTAGATAATAAATCTTCCGAGACGAAATTGCTTTTGGAAGATAAGTGTTCTTTGAATGCATTTAAGTACTTATAAGCACATTTAAGCTTTGGAAGATATTTTAAGAATTTCTTCCGAAGGTAATCTCTTATGAGTAGTTAAATGATTTAAAGACATAAATTTCTTCCGAAGGTAATTTGAGTTCTTCCGAGACAAAATAATAAATTTTTACAAATCTAAGGAATATCTAAAAAAAATTGATTTACTTCCAAAGAGAACTGGGCTTATGAAGGTGATAATATAGACAACTTAGGACACACAATTTTTAGAAATAATGTTGATTAAGTGTTTAAAGAAAAATCTATTCAAAGTTAATCATCCCAATAGCTGATATAAGATATTTAAACCTCTGTTCATCAAAAGCTTTAGTGAGCAGATCAGCATATTGTTCATTTGTGTTAACCTTGATTAGTTTGATTAATCCTTTCTTAACATTATCTCTAATCAAATGATACCTGATGTTGATGTGTTTGGTCCTAGAGTGCTGCACAGGATTCTCTGTAATAGAGATAGCACTGTTTTTGTCTATGTGGATAGGAGTCTCCTTGAAATTGTATCCATAGCCCAACATCTGATTCTGAATCCAAAGCATTTGAGTACAGCAGCAGCAATGTATTCAGCTTTAGTAATTGATACAAACACACAGGATTGCTTCTTGCATTGCCAAGAGACTATCCTTCCACCAAGAAATTGACATCCCCCAGATGTAGACTTTGCATTCATGTTGCAGCCACCATAGTCACTATCTGTATAAGCATACAGATTGAAGTCTAAATTCTTTGGATACCAAAGGCCTAGTTTAGGAGCACCTTTGAGGTATCTGAGAATTCTTTTCACAGTAACTAAGTGTGACATCTTGGGGTTGGCTTGATATCTTGCACATATACATGTGGTAAACATAATATCAGGCCTGCTAGCAGTAAGGTACATAAAAGACCTAATCATAGCCCTGTAGAGATGTTCATTGACACACTCCCCCTCAAGATCAGGACCAAGGGAGTGGTTTCTGGCTATGGGTGTATTTGCAACCTTACAATCAGTCATCTTGAATCTTGTAAGTATGTCTTGTACATATGTCATTTTCAACCTGCTTCAGTTGAATTCCTAGAAAGAAGTTGAGTTCCCCTATGGCACTCATTTCAAATCTATCATTCATCAGCTTCTCAAAGTCTGTGCAGAGCTTTAGATTAGTTGAACCAAAGATGATGTCATCTACCTATATCTAAACTAGCATTATGTCATTCCCTGTTTCTTTGATGAAGGGAGTCCTATCAATAGTACCTCTTTTGTATCCATGTTGACAAAGATACTTTGATAGTGTCTCATACCACTTTCTTGGAGCCTGATGCAGTCCATATAGAGCTTTATCAAACTTGCAGACATAATCAGGATGATCTGGGTCTGCAAAGCTAGGTGGTTGTTTGACATAAACTTCTTCATCTATCACCCCATAGAGAAAGGCACACTTTACATCAAGCTGGTAGACCTTGAAATCCTTGGATGCAGCATAAGCCAGGAATATTCTTACAGCTTCAAGTCTTGCTACAGGAGCAAAGACATCAGTGTAGTCAATTCCTTCTTCTTGAGTATACCCCTGGACAACCAGTCTAGCCTTGTTCTTGATGACAATCCCTCTATCATCAGTCTTGTTCCTGAATACCCATTTGGTTCCTATGACACTTTTCCCTTGAGGAAGAGGACATAAGTTCCACACCTTCTGTCTTCTGATTTGAAGCAACTCTTCTTGCATTGCCTCAATCCAGCTTCCATCCTTCAAAGCCTCATCAACTTTCTTCGGCTCAATTTGGGATAAGAAACAAGAATGTAGACAAAAATTGCTCTCATGTGTTTGTCCTCTTGTTCTCACCCCTGTGTCAATATTTCCAATGATGTTTGTGGTGGGGTGTGACTTGTGGATCCTAAGCTGAGGGATCACATCAAGTTGATTTGAGAGATCTAAGTTAGAGAAATTTAGTTCTGGCAAAGAAGTGCTACCCACCACATCAACACACTTATCAAGAGAAGCTTGATCCAATGAGTGTGTTACATCATTAATGTTGTCTTCTATGGAGTGGTTATCAGTATCAAGAAATTTCTGATCACTGTCACCACCTCCATCTCCTTCTGCATTTGAAGTTCCTTCACCTGGATTTGGAGCCTCTGAACTGGAATTTGAAGGCATCTCAGATGAATCAGCAATATTTGTCATGCTTGTGCTGATAGATGCTTCACTTGCAGGGTTAGTTACCATTGGAGCTGAAGTAGTATTCTGGTTTGGTCTTTTCAGCTCAAATCTTGGGTCATGATCACCTGCTGATATATTATCTGTAGATCCTGAAACATTCTCACAAGACTTGTTAAAACAGTTGGTAACTAAATCAAGATCAAATAGCCAATCCGGACTAGTTACTTTAACACTGGGAGTGTTTTCATTGAAGGTCACATTGGCTGACTCCTCAATTACTCTAGTTCTGAGGTTGTATACTGTATAAGCCTTAGCTTGAGAGGAGTATCCAACAAAGTGTCCATCATTTGATTTCTCAGCAAACTTGGCTACTTGATCTTTGGTATTTAAGATGGTGCATGGACATCCAAATGACCTGAGGAAACCAATGAATGGTCTTCTTTTATGCCATAGCTCATAAGAAGTCTTACCATAAGTCTTAACTACTAAAACTTTGTTTTGCACATAGCAGGCTGTGTTGACAGCCTCTGCCCAGAAGGTGATAGGCAGTTTAGAGTCAGACAACATGGTTCTAGCAGCCTCAATAAGTGTCCTGTTTCTCCTCTCAGCAACACCATTTTGCTGAGGAGTCCTGGGAGCACTATATTGTCTTGAAATACCCTTTTCATCACAAAATGTATCAAGGATTTGGTTTTTAAATTCTGTTCCCTGATCACATCTTATGGTTTTGACCTTGTGATCATATTGAATCTTAATTTTCAAAATAAAGTTCTTCAAGATCCCAGGAGTCTCATCCTTAGTTCTAAGGAAGAAGACCCAAGTGAATCTTGTGAAGTCATCTGTGATCACTAAATAATAAGAGGTCCGTCCTAGACTCATTACACTGGTGGGGCCAAACATATCCATATTTAACAAGTGTAGGGGAGTAGTGATAGAGTTGGTTTCCTTTGGCTTGTGAGACACTTTGTGCTGCTTCCCTTTCAGGCATGCAACACAATGGTCATCACTTGTAAACTCTTTCTTTGGCATTTTAGTTACCAAATCATTTTTAATCAATTTATTCATGTTTTTGAAGTTTACATGGCACATTCGTTTATTCCAGAGGAACGACTCATCACTATTTGCTTTAGATAGAAAGCAAGACACTTCTCCGGAGAGAGTTGTTTCTTGCAGATCCATCTTGTACATGTTTCCTTTCCTGGGGGCTTTGAGCAGGATGTACTCCTGAGGAATAACCACCCCAGGCTTGAGAACAATGCAGTCATGCTCAGTGAAGAGCATGTGATGTTTTTGGTCACAAAATTGGGACACACTCAAAAGATTGTATCCAAGCTCCTTGACAAAATTTACCTTCTTAATGCTGAGCTTACCATTTGAGACCATTCCTCTGCCAGTGATGTAACCTCCTGCATCTCCTCCAAAAGCAACTGGCTCTCCATCAAACTTCTTAAAGTTTTGAAGCAAGGAGCCATTTCCTGTCATGTGTCTTGAGCAACCGCTATCAATGATCCATACATTTTTGTTGGTTTTCAGCTACCCCTGCACAAAAAGAGATGATTTAGTTACATTTGGGAACCCAAGCCTCATTGGTCTTGGGCTTGTCAAAGTGAACAGAAGACAATAAGACAGTAAGTGATCCTATGTTCAGGCTTTGAGGATCATTTACTATTGCTGATGATGAACTTTCAGTCACATGGTATTCCTTCATCTTCCACACCACCTTTGAAAGATTGGGCTTGACCTTCAAAGCTTCAAAAGTTTTAACAACTTTGGAAGATTTGAAGACTGGGCCTTCGGAAGATCTAGCTTTCACTGCAGTTGGCTTTGGTGCTTCGGAAGTATTCCTTTCTTCCAAGACAATTTTTCCTTCCGAAGGCAATTTAACACCTGTTTTCCTTTTCACTTTGGAGCTTCCAAAGGAAACAAATTTTCCTTCCAAAGCTAGCTTTTTCTTTTTCTTCCCAGAAGCTTTCTCTTTGATCATGTGGATAGTGCTTTTGGGATTGTAGATGCAATCCTTAGCCAGATGAGAAGTACTACCACATGATGCAGTCCATTTGCTTCCTTCTGGGAGTCTTCTTCTGAGAGCAAGACTGAGCTTGAACACTTTCTTTCTCTAGCTTCTTCTTCACAGATGATGTAGCAAGCTTCTTAGGGAGAGACTTGCTCTTTGAGGAGGATGGTTCAGACTGTGTAGAAGTGGTACACAGCAATTCAGCCTTCTCTTTGCTGGAATGAGTTGGAACTGTACTAAAACTCCTGGTACTAGAGTTTGTAGTTGATTCCTCAGCCTTTACCACTTCAAACCCTACAGAGATAAACACTTGTTTCTGCTTGGAGTCAAAAGTGGCTTTGATCTCTTGAGCCTTCTTTGATCTTCTCTTTGCTCTTCTGATCAAGTTCTTCCTCTTTGTTTTTGTCATACCAGCCTTCTTACTCTCCTCAGGAGCATGGTGACCCTTTTTGGATTGACTCTCTTCACTTATTTCAGAGTCATCCCTCACCATCTCCTCTTCATCCTTTTCAACACTAGGGTCTATAAAGGGAAGCTCATCTTCACCAGTTCCACACCTTGGAGATCTTACAGATAATAGAGTGTGTGGAGGAGCTATCTCAGTAGATCCCAGTCCCTGCTTATTCTTAGCCTCATCATGGTCAGCCATGAGTGCTTGATTTGGTGAAGCATCTTCAACCTGAAAGCTCCAGTCAAAGCCTCCTTCTTCAACGGCAACAGCAACTTGCTGTCTTGGCTTCTCATTCTGGTGCCCTCCATCAGTGTAGTTTGGCCTGGATGATGCTTGGCCACCATTTGACTTAGGTTCCTTGCATTCTCTAGCAAAATGACCCATCTGATTACAGTTGTAACACTTCACTTTGCTCTTGTCCAGTCTAAACTTGCCACTGCAGCATTGCTGGGAAACCTTCTCCCTGTCCTCTTGTAGAACTTCTATGCTCTGTGAGTGAGAAGAGCCATCTGCTGGACTATCTTCATGTATTCCAGATCATCTGGATGGATACAATCCAGGTCTTCAAGAGTGAAAAGAAAGTTTCCTGAACTTTCATCAGTAGAGACAAAGGCTTGAGAGGTGCTTGTCTCTTAGAATGGACTTCCTTGGATGTAGCACTCTCTGGGTGTCTCTGGGAAGGTGATGAAAGGACCCTTTTATGAAGTTTCAGGGTAGCAGATAAGATGGTGCTATGGTTCTCTGCTATCCCTTTCACCCACATGAATGGCAGAACTCTGGTGAGTGTTGGAGTTACCAGATGGGTTTTGCATGTTCATCTCCATCTGGCATCCACTAAGTATTCCATATAACTCAGTGAGAGTCAGGGTCTTAAGATTTTCAGTCCTCTTAATGACCACACAATAATATGTCTATTGGCTGGGAAGAGAGGACATGAACTTCCTAACAATATCCCTATTCTCAATAGTTACTCTAACATCAGCCAGAGTATCCACAATCTTAACATACCTGAAATACTGTTGAGTCATGGTTTCACCTGTCTTGAAGGTGAAATTTTCAAACTGCTGCTTCAAGAGGTCCTTCTTGTTTTCCTTGGCTTCATTGGACCCCTCATACATCAGTTTTAGTGCATCCCACAGAAGTTTAGTGGTCTTGCACTTCTTGAAACCTCTGTAGATGGAATTTGGAAGAGCAGTCTAAAGGGTTGTCATGGCTTTCCGATTAATGTCAATCTTCTTCCAGTCTTCTTCAAAGAAGTCAACCCTTTCTTTGAGTATCATACTACCACCAGCAGCAGCTGAAGTGGTGGATGGTACATGAGGTTCATTGATAATAGACTCCCACATCCTGGAATCCTGAGACTTGATGAAGCCTTCCATTCTTTGGCACCAAGTGTCAAAATCCTCAGGAGTGATCAGTGGGGACTTTGTCATAGTTCCAGTTTCCATATCAGCCTTAGAGATAACTGCCATTTGAAGAGTTAAGTGATATGTGAAGCTAAGAGGATTAAAGATGGTGAGATCTTAAAATCAAGAGCCTGTAATGCTCTGATACCAATTGTAGGATCGGGTAAGGGTGCTTAAGTTTGTAATTAGCTTCACAGGAGGAGAGAACTTTAGATCACTTAACAATTCAAATAGGGAACTGGTAACTATTTAGAAGATACTAAGCCAACACAAGTACTGTAAGTGAAACAAGAACAAAATCACAAGAACACAAGATAAAGTTTTCAAGGAAGTTGTATATTGATTCTCTAGTTCTATTACAAGTGTGTTTTAGTATATCTTAGTTACAAGAACTTAAGACTCTTATATACTACAACCTACAACCATCAATATACAAAAAGATAGTTGGGATTTGACTAATCTAAACAACAAGATCAATCTACAGTCAAAAGGCATATTGCCTTTTGACTAGTGACTATGACATGCCATAGCTCACTGACTTTATCTAATAAGACAAGTCTACAGGAACAATTATGGGAAGTTACAGACAAATATCTTTTTCTACGTTTGATAAAGTATGGAAGTTTCACCAACTAATGAAAAGCAGGTGAGTCTTCAGAGCAGCAGCGGAAGGTATAGCAGCTTTATCAAAAAGTAACTCAGAGAAAGCATATTTTCTCTGTCTTCGGAAGAAATCAGTCTCCTCATCAAAATGACTCCGGAAGACTTTGTCTTGTGAAGCTTCGGAAGACTTTATCTTTGGCTTCTGAAGAAAGGGTCTTTGGCTTCGGAAGATTTCACACTTGTATATTTTATGATAAGTATGAAACTTCCGAAGCAACTTCTTCTGAACTGTTGGCTTCGGAAGATCTTACACTTAGACTTATTTGTGAGTGTAAGACTTCCGAAGCTAGTTCATCATTGTTTCTTAGTGCATGCTGGAAGACTTGGTTGTTCTGGTCTCCTTTGGTTGCATCAGCCTTTAATCTTCAGATGTTCCTTACATAAACGTATTAGCATAATAAACTGATTATTTGACACAATGACCAAAATAACCTCCACTTTAAAACAATAAAATGATACATGTTAACCTTATAATATTTCTTAGGCATTTTAGATTAAATACTCTTTATTACTATAACCATACCTTTAAAATTATTCAACGCTTCTTGAAATGAATCGGCTGAAGGAGAGTGAGAGTTCGAAGTTGCCGTATTAGCATTAGAATTCCTTAAAATTACGCGAACCAAATGTTAGATATTTTACTGTAATTGTATTGACTAATGACTAATGTGATCATAATATCCATCAAACAAGTTAGAAAGTGCGAAGTGCACACTTGTTTGAGTTTATTATAATTTTCGATATTGAAAATCTCCTTAGAGGCGAAGCCCGTAAGTAATTGGGGTTTCAAGGGGGCAACACACCCTTGGTGGGGGTCCAGGAGCAGCGCCCCTGATAGTGGGGTCCAAGGGGTGGTAGCCCCTAGCAGAGTCCAAGGGGCAGAGTCATTGGCTGGGGTCGAACTGACAAATCAGCTTGATTATTTTGGTTAATATTGCTTTACTAAAAATACATGAGAATTTGATTTTCCCAAAATTTTATATGCGAAATTCAAAAATAGTCAAATTTTAAGTTGATAACTGCCAAAGGCAGTTACCCTAATCCCTGAAAAATTCGATTGAGTGAATTTGATCATCTTCATCGTTTGTTTTTTGGTTCATGAATTCCCACCACGATATCATACGTAGTTCTTGTAATTGAGTTTTATTTGAATGAAAATTAAGTGTGAACCCTAAATAATTTTAATATGATAATGATTCGTGACTCAATTTATTCTGGTGATTAACTTCAAATTCTCTACACCAAATGCTAACCTAACTTTCAAAATCCAACCTAAAATTGTAATTGTGATTAAAGATTTAAAGGTTTCCATATATATCAGACTAAATTCTTCCTTACGAAACGAGCTGAAATAAATTATTATTGAGCAGAAAAAGACTAAAAAGCTGAAAGATAAAAAATGAGTTAGTCGACCCAACCCACCATATATCTGGTCAATCAATATACGCGTCAAAAGTTTATATCGAGACACGTATATTCATTATCCTAACTGGGTCCATTTCTACAAGTATTTGCTTTTGTAACTTATAAAATTAGTGGGTTGAGGTGGCTCATTCGAAGTTTTAACATCTCCGTCGTCACTCACGGCCCATTGAAATAATTGCACTAAATTATATCATTTTTAATTATACTTAAAGAGAAAATTGCATAAACGGTTCTATTGGTTTAACCAGATTACATATTTAGTCCTCAAATTTTAAAAATTATAAAGTTAGCACTACAAGAATAACAACCTATGGCGACCAGCTCTATGGTGATGACACAATGTTGTTGCTATAGGTCACCTTATGGTGACGACAAGTCGTCGTCGTAAGGTTTTCCGGATTTATGGCTATACCTGATCTATGGCGACGACATGTTTATCGCCTTAGGGTGACTCTATCGCGACAACAAAATGCCGTCGTCAACGGGGGTCGCCATAGATTTATCTTTTCAAATATGGATTTTTTAATTATTTTGTACACCCTGTGTCGCCACAAGGTAAAACAATTTTTTTCTTTTTTTTTGCTAGGAGGGAAAAAGTCGCGTTTATGAAAAATCTATAGCGATGTAATATTAATATTATTATTGTTAAGATGTTATTATTATTATTAATTATTATCATTATTATTAACTATAATTATTATCACTATTATAAGCAATAACAATATTATAATATATACTATATTTATTAATTATAATTATAAACTTATAGTGTAAAATTAGAGTCAATATGTTCGATTGTGATATTTTGACGTCGATTACACACGTTAAGGTTAACTATGATCCTCTTCTGATAATTTGTGTTGAATAACACGCGTTGATAGTAATTTACGAAAAAACCATGCTTATTAACGATAAGTTAACTTTGTTTGTTCTTAATCATCATCAGTGAGTGTCAGGCATTTTCAAATATGTTCGGTTATAATGATTAACGTAGAATACATACATTAACTGTTACTAATGATTCAATATGGAGTTCAATTCTATTTTATTATAATTAACTAGAGTTATTCCAGTCGCGTGTTGCGACGACGGGAGAGAACCTCTTTTAAAACAAGTATTCATTATAAAATAAATAACATTGTCTTTTTATAGCGTGTGTGTAATGCTTATTACAAAAGAGACCGTCCTGATTTATAAAGAACAGCTCCACCTATATGATACTATGATACAGGCATGCAGTTGTTCTTTGTCAATCTAAGCCAACCTATTGAAAAACAACCTTATATCATGTTCTCGGTACAAAATAATCACCACTGGTGTGCGAGATTTCATTACATCATCTATAGTGGTCTATGCACAAAAGCACAGAATAGACCTACATGTCGGCCAGTGGCGGACAGAGATATGAACCATGAAAATTCATACCTTCTTAGGGTTCAGCAGATAGTGTATAATGAATTTTTTTGCCATAAAATTGCGTTGTTCAGCAACAGTCTTAATCCATGTAAATCGAGTCCTGCAAATAGGATCTTAACAAATTAAAGTTAAAATAGTAAATATCTAGTATACCACATCTCAGGCCAAACTAATATCTTATATGCATTCTATTATTTTGATCGCAAATATCTAACTTAAAGGTCTAATATTATTTCAACATGAATGTTTGATTAATATTTAATCGAAAACAAAACCATGCTTCTAATATTTCTAATCACGCATATAACAATCAAGATAACTTGAATATTCCTGCAAAACAATCGGTTGCCATTCCAGTAACAACATACAAAAAACCTCTTGATGCTGACAATAAAAAATAAAATTTTTTATCAAGCTACTTGTCATCATGTTAGCAACTCAAAAAATACAATTGACATTTTCAGAATTAAAGTTGCAAGTTTAAAATCATGCTTCCGACGCACTGTTCAATTACCCAATCAAAACTTGTGGAATGAAATTGTTGTTTTTTTTCTTGTTAGCAACCTAACAAATACAGTTTGCACTTAAAGATTTAAAACCATAGGTAATCTTATTTTAGACTACTACATGAAAGATTCATGACATGCTCTAGTTAAATACTATAAGTAGCAGTAGATAACATAGTGCATTTGTTGTAATTACTCATCTCCAATGGCAATATTCTAATTCCATAAAGTATATGTATAGTTATAGTATTGTTGTAATTACTCATCTTCATCGGCAAAATTCTAATTACATAAAGTGTATGTATAGTTAGAGCATTATATACCTTCTACAAACAATTTTGAATGAATCAATAGTCCACTTGGCACCTGTTATTCACCAAAAAAATTAATTCTAATAACTTAGCTTCTGTTATGTCCAATTCAATAGTAAATGAATCATACCCTGCAAGTGTGTCGTGTTCTTTTAAATAAATACAAGATGGTGTATACTTTCCTTGAGCCTTGATTCTCAACTACAAATGTCTTTGTACCTGGAAAAAAAAACCAACAGGTAGAGGCAGATGCAAGATTTTTGAATTTTATTTGCTTTATTTACCCTACATTATCTAAAGTAGTACATCATACAAGACAATTATACTTTTTTAGTTTTTTTACACTTTTTAACTCTGTTTGCTCATGAGGCTTTCTCTGCACTTCCACTAGCCTCTGTAGAGCTAGAGCAACTTTGAGCTTCCGATGCAAAAATCATTATAATTAATCAATCTTTAAGATCTTATCTTTAACAAAGTTACAGGATTTTTAAGTAAACGAATTGGATTACTCATTGATCTAATTTGGGGTTTCATCGTTTCGCAATGCTAGTGCTATTCATCTGATCATCTATAAATCTGTCAAAATCATGAACTTGGTTTAAATCTGTTATCAAAAGGTTGATCATTGGAGCATTTCGCTAGTTGCTAAAGAAATAACTTAATATTTAGTTATTTACTCACCTTGCTTACTTTTACTACAAGCTAGTGACTGCTGATTATTCCCGGCTTAAACTCTGCATCTACAGTCAAAAATATAATAATATTAGTGATAAAGAATTAACATACTAATAAAAATTGTTCACGGGCATGAACAAAAGCTAAAAATACCTACAAATGCCTCTTTAGCCGGTACAAACAAAGCTCTTGAATGCTCATGACATGCATACAAAATTTGTTGCTTCTGTTCATATATTAACATAAAGAATGTTACGTATACAATAGCTATGTGTTGCATGTAGTCTACAATTAATAACCTAATATGAGAATTCTGAGCACACAAAACAATATGTATTACAATAATTTATAGGAAAAAAAATGCAACAACCATGTAAAAACCATGTAAATATTTAATAGTTAAAGTAGGTCTATTCTTTTAAAACATGCATGCCTATCCAAATATTGCTGTGAAAAGTGCATGCGTGTGTATATATATAGAATTTTAAAATCAATTAAAACTCGATCAAATAGTGTTGGTCTAACAGTTTAGTATCAACATGAAAACCCACATAAATTTGAGTATCGGCTGATAATTGTTCATAACATCACAAGTTAGAAAGAGCTACAACCATGATAAGCTTCTTCTTTTCCACTCAAAATGTCAGCTTCACAAAATGTTTCTAAATCCATGAAAAATAAAAACAAATCAAATAAAACCCATAGAAAAAATATGCTATGATTTAGCAATGCAAAGAGTAACCAAATCCACATTAAATATGAGAATTACACAACCACTAATCCCTAAATTACCACGATATAAAGCCAAACATGTAAGGCAGTAATCAAACAAGTAAGGTAAACAAAACGAAAACACCATTGATTGCAAATCGAATAATTACATACGAAAAATAGAACCAGTGAAAACAAACCTTTATGGGATTTAAGATGTTGAGGTCGGATTAGAAAGTTATGTTACACAGTTATGATGCGATGGAACCAATAGTATTAGAAACACCACCCACTGTTAGTTAGGGTTTGAATCAAACCCTCAACAAAGAGGTGGAGTAAGACGGAGATGAAGAACTCGAAATCCCTATGAATGCGTATAAGGTCTTTGATCTTTTAAAGGTAATAAACTGGGGCAGAAAGTCTCATCAAAAAGTGTAATAACCGAAGATAGACACGTATTAGATGCCTAACACCTGGCCGGATCATGAGAAGGCATCATGTAAAACCCAGTAGATCATCAAGAAATTCCTAAAATATACCTGAGAAATACTGTTTATAACATTCCTAAATTAACATATAGGTTAATATACATCTAACATGCTAGGTCAATGATTGTATGTTATGATAATTTGGGTTTACAAGTGAAAAAAAGTATTATTATTCTTATAATATGTATATAATAATATATATATGTAATAATAGTATTAGTAGTAATAATAATAATAATAATAATAATAATAATAATAATAATGATAATAATAATAATAATAATAATAATAATAATAATAATAATAATAATAATAATAATAATAATAATAATTATTATTATTATTATTATTATATTATTATTATTATTATTATTATTATTATTATTATTATTATTATTATTATTATTATTATTATTATTATTACAAATTTGGTCACTAACATTAAGTTCATTATGTTTTTATACATTATATAAAGTTTGAACTAACTTTATAATTTTTAAAATTTGAGAATCAAACTTGCAATAAATACATAAAAGTTTGGACTAAATTTGTAATTTTTAAAGTTTGGGGACCAAATGTACAATCTAATCAAACCACAGAGACTCTTTATGTAATTTTCTCTATGTTTTAATTATTGAATGTAATGTTAATTCTGTGTTTTGGATGTTTTCAATTGATTTATAATAAAAAGACGTATTCATAACTTTAGAATGCGGGTAAAATGTAACATGTAGGTGTTGTATTTTTTTGTTATCACGCGTTTAAATTATAGTGTTATTTCAAGTATTGTAGAACTTAAAATGAATGTATATTTTGCTTATCCAGTTGTGAGAATTAAGTTTTGTTTGCAAACTGCTACTTGATTGTTGCGTTTAGGTTAAACGTATCCTCGTCAAGATCATTCGCTTGAAATATACATTTTTTCATTTTCAACTCTTTTAAGTTTTAACATGAATAACTTTGATCATTTCAAATGAATAAGGCACCCTCGTCATTCTTATCAATTTGACACTAATAAAATAGCATTATGTCTTCCAATTAAACACACAAGCAACAACATTGACGTTATGTCATTATTGGTATATGTAATCATATAATATAATAACCTCTCTAACCATCGACGTCACATTATATTCAAGTGTTTTCATATAAAGTTCCACACCATATAAAAATACCAACTTTGCTAATACATGTATCAAAAATATTTTATTGTCTACAAACACAAAACGTTCCTAGTATATTGGAGATTTGGAGTTAAATATTATAACCTCAAGATTCTACTTATCTGCCATGTGTAGTATGTCATCATATCAATCAATATAAATTTTAATATTTTAATATTAAGATTCATATATTCAATATCAACGTGGGTTGCCCCCCAATGGGTCTTCTTTTTGGTAATTTATAACATTATTGTGGTTGAGGTGGCACCGGTTTAGTGTTGTAAACAAATCAAGATGAGTCGAGTTAGGATGGGCTAGTCGAGTTTACAAGAAGAGTTGAGACGTTGAGTTGAGTAAAATGTTTATCTTTTGGGTGAAAATGTCCATCTTTATCATTCCTTAAGCTCACTCTTTTTTGCTTAAACGCTACATTAAATTTTCTCTATTCCTTCCTTCGTACTCTGGCTATGGTGTCTATTTTTCCCATCACTGACCACTTTCTAAATTATTTACGTTAATTAAATATATGAAGTAATATATAAAATATTAATTTAGAGTTTATAAAATATTTTTAAGAGTATCAAATCTCTTTCGGTAATTAAGAAAATGACAGGATAACAAAGAAAATAATTGAAAAAATAATAATTAATTTATCATCCCTAATGTTCGATGATTACTAACGAGCTAACATTATATTCAATAGCGGCGTTTGTAAATGATCATGTGACATTGAGATAAACTTTATATCTTTATTCTTTTGTTGTTCTTGCATCATATGCACCTCTGCTCTACGATAGAGTTTACTTTCTTTCCTCATCCTTGATGCGCAACTTCTCCGCTCAAACTCGTTTTTTTGTCCTTGACATTTTCTTTGTTAAAACAAGTAAATTCTAAAACGATTTTAAGTAGTTCTAACTGGTTCGCCGATAATAACATAGTAGGGTTCTTTCCTTTTCGTAGTGGCCTTAGCGACCCTTCATGGTTGTGGAAACCCTCATCATCATCGTTAAAGTTGAAGGGATACTCGGCTTCTAAGATCTTAATCGTGTGTGTATTTGATTTAAATGTCTTGCCTTCTTTTGATGATTGGTTAGCATACTTAGTAACCATGAGGGAGACACTAGTCCACTCCGGATGCTTTTTAAGAATGTCTCATGTCAATAGGTAAGTAAAGCACAACCATAAAAGTTCATATAATCTGTATGTGTCATCTTCGATATGCCCTCATCTGATTGACTACTTCTTTAATTTGATGGCGTTCATATAGTTCTGTACCGTCAAACTTGGTGATCGTCGTGTCCATATCCTTAAATTCACTTGATAGACAGTATGCCTTCTATGACCCAATTGTGATTCAATATGGCTAAGAGTTCGTTTCCAAAACGAGCACTCTTGTTGTCCATAACCCGCTTTCAGGTCTTTGAATGTTGATCCAAACCGGCTCGTCATGCTCGGATATTTATTTAACATTTTCTTAACTTTCTTGTACGCATATGGATATATAAAAACAAGAAAATAGTTTTTTTTTTATATTTGTTTATCTCAACTTTTTAACAATAATACTCTACAAATGATAAATATAATCCATAAGTTATAATTATCTTCTATATTTTTATATTATTTTTTTGCTAGAAAATTTCAAAATACTTATGATGTCTATTTGATTAAAGTTAGATAATATGTTATAATTTTGGTTTAGAGTTTATATAAATATATTCAGGTTCTAATATAAGAAACTTAACAAATGAACTAACAAGCAAGCCAAAGAACTGGCTTTACTCTGTCTCGGGCTCGACTCGGCTCAACTCGTGTACAAACTTAACGATCTCAAGCGAGCTTTTTTCAAATGATATTGGAATAAGCCGACGCGAGTTTTATGGACGACCCTACACACATCTCCGTCATGCATGATTGAAATAATTGAATTAATTTATCTTCAAACTATTCATCATAAATATGTTTTGAATTATTGAGGTTCATATCACTACACAAGTGCCCACCATAGACACCACATAAGAAAAACAACTTACCAGTTATTTGTTGATAATTCATCGGTATTTATGATTTCATAACACTACTTTTTGGTGATATTCATCGATAATTACTTAACGATGTCATCCATCGATGAAGCTTAATTGTGCACGAGTGAATATCAATATACGTTTAGTTAAACTTTGAGTTACATCATGTTCCTTTAAATTAACTTATATATAACTTAAATCTTCCATACTTGAATTTTCGTTTTCCCTTTGCATTCATTCTTGTCTTTTCTCCATGATTATTGATGGACCACGATACACTAACAATGAGCTCCATAGCTTTTGAATATATTGAAGGGTCAACCCATCCAAAAAAAACCGTAATGTGTTCCATTTTGATATGAATATTCGCCAGTTAACGGAAGATGAATTTAATTATTAAAAAAGTAAAACTAACCGTTTTAACACAAAAATAGAAACGACGAACAGGATTTGTAGCCGTTTATGAAGTTTAACTTGTTGGACTCCACGCGAACAATACAAATCACCATGAATACACTTAAGAGCCTAATATAACTCTTGTTAAGCAAACAACTCGTTTTTGAAAGATAACAATGTCTAGAAAGACCATCTATTACAAAACATGATCTATAGATCAAATTCATAGTTCAACCTAAACCAGACCAAAAATGTACTTACTCTAATATATAATATTATATTCGTATGTATTTGTATATCTGGCTTGTATTTTTGTTGCTTTGGACTTTTTGTGCGTATTATATGCACAAGTAGGTGTGTATTAGTGAATGAAGTACAATCCCTAAAGCATGATAGAAGTAATCGTAGTTCGGTCCCGGGTTCCATTGAATTTGAATCAAACGGGATTGAAAATCGATCTTTTGATGAAAATACAAGCAGTTTTGATACTAAAGAAGCTCATACAAAGCAACATGTTTTGTGTTACGAAATATAATGATAATAAAAGCCTGGTGACAATGTTGTATGACCAGATTCAATGAACCGGAGCCTACACATCACAAACAAACAACAGCAGATTTTTCAAAAGAAATTAAAGGATACACACCACAAATAATAATTACTAAAAACAAAACGGATAATAAAATAATTCATAATGTGATCTCATGAGGCTAAACAACATAATGTGATAACATGTCATGATAGTGACTTAACTATAATACGTTCACCAACAAATCACATATGCTCCACCCTTATCACATTTGTCTTTCACTGAAAAGTTAAACGTCTGTTCAACTAACTAAGCGACTGTTCAAAGGTAAGCGGCGATTCAACTTTTCAGTGAAAACCAATTAGATGCCATGGAGGTGTTTCAAAAAAAAAACATTTCTTTTCATTTATTTATTTATAATAAAAACAGTTGTTATTTATTTTTGTTTTGTAACTTTTGATACGACATAAAATTCCACCAATTATTTGATAAACACAAGATTCCGTAAGTTGTATGATATAACATAAAATTCCGTCATAAGCTACTTTATAAACTCTATGTTTCTTTTATTTCTTCATCGCATCTTTTAACATCTTTTCTTTTCTTTAATATCATATTAGTTTAAATCAAAAAAGTATTAAATATTGTCGAGCTTTCAGGAAATCCACCCAAATGTGATAACTACTGTCGACCTTTCACCCAACTTTGGTTTAGTTATTGTCAATCAAACATCGAAGAAAATCCAAGTGATTACGTTACCAAATTTTATCTCATATGTGAGCATGGTCGAGTATATAGAAGAACATAAACAACTAGGAATTTTAGAACCAAGAAAACTAACTGTCCTTTCAAAATGGTAGGAAAATATTAAATGATAATGATGATATATTGGATGTTATGGGTGTTATGTGATGAACATAATCATCCATCTACACAACACATAGAGGGGCATGCATGTGTAAAGAGATTATGTAATAGTGAAACCCATCGGTGGAGTAGACGATAAGAAAGAATATGAAGCCACATGGCATTCAATCAGCACTAAAGGAAGAGCAAAACAAACAATGTGTCTACGATTAGACTCGTATTTAGAGCATGTCAAAAGATACGCATGTTGAAAAAATAAAGAACTCCAATGCAGGTTATGTTGTATAGTTTATTAAATGGTTTGATGATCCATCATTTGTTCATTCAACATTATTGGAGAAATGGCGTGCATTTTCGTATGTGCTGATTATAGATGTCACTGATGTAGATTGTTGTGGTCTACTAAAAAGCAAGTTAAATTTAATACTTAGCTCACCTATATTAGTACGAGTAAGTAATGTCGTCTTCACAAAGCATTTGTGAAAAGTGTGACTATAGTTTAATGATTTTAAATTGATTAAGAAAACAACTTCGAATTCACAATTGATTTAGAAAACAATAATGAAAATTAACAAACTTGATTGATTTTAAAAATAATAATCAAAAGAAGGATCCACTCCAGGTTTAGGTTTGTAGAACATAAGTTGTAACCTAGTTATACGTAACAACAATCATATAGACATAATTGTACCGGTTTAATTAATTTTAATGATAGAGATAGAACAAGTTATAAATGGATCTATTCACAAACTACCAATAATAAATTGCTAATCAAAACCTAACATTCACAATATTCATGATGTAAAGAAATAAAAAACAAATGACTATTATATTAAGATTTAAAACAAATCAAAACCATTTAAAAATCATTTAATAAATAAATCATATGGCTTAACATGCCAATCAGAACTTCAACCCAATCTCAAAACAACTAATGTTAAACAAATATCACAAATATAAACTTTACACTTGAAGAAGAACACAGGTGGTTTGGCCGCTTACAGTCTTCATGGAATCTAATTCGGTTGTTGTAGAAATCGATTGTATGAAAAGATGGATCCGTAGGTGTTCTCTCCTTTGAAAATCTCCTCTTGTATAGCAAAAAACAACTTAGTGAAGAATGATTTTGTAGCCCCCCTTTTTACCTTTAATTAAGTCACAAAAATCTAAAATTTCGCAGTTGTCAGCACAAAGATGTAATTTACGTCATCAGGGACGTAAGTTACTACCTTCATGAAACATCAAAATTTCTTCCTATTATACGTCCTAATTTGTGTGCTTTATTCTGTCTGATTCTTGTATAGGACGTAAATTACGTCCCCTATCATTTTTTCTTTACTTCATCCATTTTGCAAGTCTTGCTTCCTTCGTGAAATTCCGGCTTCCATTCTAACTCCCAAAAAACACCCGAATTGTACTTTTGAGCTCGAGAACATGAAAATCAATCAACTCTTAAAGTAATTGTGTTTTCACATCAATAAACATGTAAAAACTCAAAATTAAACATGCTATACTGAAAAACACCAACACATCACATCCCCACACTTGAGTTTTGCTGGTCCCAAGCAAAGTTGTTATGTAATCATTTAGAAACCCATATTAGATACTTTTTTTTAGTTATACCAACTCTTAGTTATGATCCAAGATCATATCCTTATTCACAAGACTTACAAGATTTAGTAGATTTATATTCTAGTAAGTCAAATGATATGCAAGTAAAATAGAAAATCACCCAACAAGCCTTAACTTGCTTCTAATTTTTATCTCCATAAACACACCCTTATAATGATTCACACCTCTTGCTTTTATATATGGACTAGTAAAAGATGTACTAGTATAATCTTTTAATGACTATGCATGTCATCTTGTTAGAATAATCATGTATCAAATCACACCTCCACCAACTTACATAGATGTTTCACACATAAGAAGGACTTACGGGTTTTGGGCTTAAATAAAAATAGAAAATTTTTGGCTTTTTAAAGTGGCTAAAATGAAAATATGCATATCAAACCGTCAAAAAATCTCTATTAAACATAAACTAACCAATCTGGGTAACTTTTGACTCATTATTGAATAACTTTCATATTTTTTAAATATTTTCTATATTTTCTCTTTTTTTCTTCTTTTTTTAATTTTTTAATTTTTTTCTAACAAAAAACTATGCATTTTTCTACTCCAGACATTACCACGGTCTGTAATTAATCGATACTTTGGTTTTTTGCATCGGGTTTGATAAAAACTCACTTAAGGCTCAATATGGCTACTAAAGGATATAATAGAATAATAATAATCAAATTGTAGTAAGTAAAAGGGATCCTAAAATGCCTCCATCCTCTATTTGCACATATCTAGTCTATGGTCACTGTGTGCCTCAAGTAACACAAGTTATATAACAGAAGTAACATATGGCCTATTTTCAAACAAATGAATGCATATAATTGTGTTTTAAGTAGTAGTAGGCTCAAACTCTCACTAAGCAGGAAATGGAATTGTCGATATGCCTATTAGTTTATTATACTAAAATCTTGTTAAGCCTAGTCAGCCTTTCCTACACATTTTAGAAAATCACTTGCTATAAAACCTTTATCCTGCAACTTAAAGAATTTAACCATGATCAATGACCTATAACAATGTGTTAGAATCTGAAAAGAGAAATTTTTTCAAAAATTTTTTTATTTGTTTAAATTTTCATTCTCCAAATATTGATTCTCTTTTGGGGTTCCCTATCCCCACACTTAAGATACATTGTCCCCAATGTATGAGATGATTTATTTGACATTCCCAAATTTCATCACCTCAACCATGAACCCTAAACACATGACATAACACAATTAAACATACTATCATATTCTTAAACAAGAACGTCATACCGACCTGATCATATAATTGTTTCACGTACACCTCCAACTATAGACTAAAATATAAATAAAGTCATAGAAAATACATATGGACCTAATCACAGATGACCGAATGTGCCTCAACATTGTTATATAAGGGCTGTGGGTAAATCTGACCAAACACATACTCAAATATGATCCTAAAATTCCATGCGGTTTCCCACACTTGTGTGTTTGCATTAGCTGAATAAAACTAAAATTGCAAAACAAAAACTAAAAAAGCAATAAAACTCACTTTCGTAGGAATCACGGTTGTATTTAACATATGCAACAAGCCTTTTAAACAACTCGGTAGGCCTGAGTGGACGAATAGAGTCTCGTGATGGTTTCTAGTAAACACACCCATAAAATTCAAAAAAAATAAGATCATAAAAAAACTTAAAAATTAACAAAATATCTCTGGTTGCCTCCCAAATAGCGCTAAGTTTTAGGTTTTTAGTCAGACCGTACCTGTCACCGTTAAGGTGGTCAAAGTGCATATTTTCCTACCGAGTTCCTAGCAAATGCTCGGTAGTGGACATGGTTGTTTCAAAACTTCTTTCTAGTTATTGGCATGTAAAATGAGAATTTATTGTGAAACCATTTCATGATGATCGATCCAATGTCTTGCAATCTTAGTTACTTTTTATTTCTCCTCAAACCTTTATCTCTAACTTTGTTGCCTGGAGTAATCAATATAATCAGAAGGTCAAAATAAACTCAGATAACCTCAATATTTATTTGGATTCAAATAGCATTCTTCATGCTCTAGAAGACCTATAACTTCTTCTTCCATTTCATCATTACCCACGACCGGTGCAATTATCAACTCCTTAACAATTGAACTAATCTTATTCTTTTTAAGACTCTACACATGCTTTTTTGTTGTGAACTCAATCATGATGGTTTCACCCTTAAGTTTTCAACAATTAAGGCAATCGGTGTGTATTATTCTCCACAACCTTTTCTACAATTTTTGAAGATATCCATGCTTGTTTTGCCCGAAACCTTTTAATACTCGAAAGGCCTTGCTGACCAATTTGTTGTTTCTTTCATAACAGATCATACTTGTAGTCCAACAAATTTATACAGTTTTGCTTTGATAGATGGGCTTTAGCCAACTATTGCTCAATTTGGGACAATTGTGATTTTCTTAAAAATTTAAAGTCAACTTTAGAAAGATAAGCATTTTGAAATGACCTAGGTTATTGAGTTGAGCATTGATAGTAGGTCTCGTGATTATAAAAGCCCTGGTTGTAGTTACATTAAGTATATTCTTGAGGATCCACGTATGTCATATGATGATAATCGTAGCCATAATCGTTATACTCTTCCTGGTAACTTGAGCTTTGTTCCATCTCTAGTTCATAACTATTGTAATCGTAATCTTGTCCTGAATAATAATTCATTTTAGACTGATAATATCCTTGATCATCTGGTGAAAATGACTCATAGTATGGATTAAATGATTGTATAACTTCATCATCCTTATAATTTGCCATCATATATATTTTGACTTCGAATAGAATCACTTTCACATTCATTATATGATTTATATCTCTTCTAGAACACAAGAAATTCAATAGGATTAGCTTCCGCAACATGAACATGGATCAAAATCTTCTTCCCAATTCATGATGCGATCAAATTCTTTGAGATTTTATTATGCCGACAAAGAGATTACCTGGATATGCATGCATAATATGGTCACCTGCACAAGCAAACACACCTAAGTAACACCTATTGAATAAATAAAACTAAACAAATAAAAAAAATTAATGAACGAAAAACACTTCGCACGCTAATTCCCCGGTAACGGTGCCATTTTGATGTAGATTATCGTGGTCTACTCAAAAATAAATTTTAAACTAAGATTTAGCTCACTTATACTAGTACGGGTAAGTAAGGTCATCTTCACGAGAAATATGCAGAAAGTGTACTTGTAGTTCAAAGACTTTAAGTTGATTCTAAATATAACTTGAATTCACTAATGATTTAGAAAAAAATATTGAAAAGTAACAAACTTGACTGATTTTGAAAACAATAATAAGAAGAGTGATTCACTCACGGTTTCAGGTTTGTAAAACATAATTTGTAAACTAGTTATACTTAGCAAACAATCACATAGAAATAATTGTATTAGTTTAATTAATTTTAGTGAGATAGAATGGGTTGTAAGCAAACCTATTCATAAACTACTAATTTCAAATTGCTAATCAAAACCTAACACTCACAATATGATGATGTAAAGAAATTAAAAATTAATGAGAATCAAATTAAGATTCAAAACAAACCAAAACCATTTAAAAATCAACCAATAAGTGAAATCATATGGCTTAACATGCCAATCAAAACTTCAATCCAATCTAAAAACAACTAATGTTAAACAAATGCCATAAACACAAACCTTATACCTGGAGAAGATCACATATGGTTTAGTTGCCCATGGTCTTCATGGAATCAAATTCAGTTGTTGTAGGAATCGATTGCATGAAAGGATGGATCGGTAGGTGTTCTCTGCTTTGAAAATCGCCCATTGTATGGCAAAGAATGACTTAGTGAAGAAAGATTTCGTAATCCTCACTTTTACCCTTTAATTAGGTCACACAAATCTAAAATTCGCAGTTATAAGCACAATCTCTTTCTGTTACACGTCCTAGTTTGTGTGTTTTGTTTTGTCTGATTCTGTCATAGGATGTAAATGACGTCCATACACTATCATTTTTCCTTCGCTTCATCCATTTTTCAAGTCTTGCTTCCTTCCTTCATGAGTTTCCGACTTCCATTCTAACACCCGAAAAACACCCGATTTGTAACCTTTTAGCTCCGTAAACCTGAAAATCAATTAACTCTGAAAGTAATTGTGTTTTCACATTAATAAAACTTAAAAACACATAATTAAACATGTTATTACACTAAAAAATACCGACACATTAGTCACATACATGAAGAACAAGCACAACTATTTCCTTACATTATTGGTATAACATTAATCGACAAGAAATTTTGTGTTGTTTTCTCCTTTATGTGTAGGATGACAACTTCACCCAAAATTGAATCATCTAAAAGCAACCACTAGACAAGTGCATGCAACCATGTGTTATAGTAACAAATAGAGGCTTGGCTCTATGAGTACATGCCAAAAAGATGATTACTTTGTAGTTGACACACAGATGTTTACATGCATGTGAATTCATTCAATGTTGACTAAGAGATATTTGAGTATATATTTTTCCTATATGGATTCAGTGTTTAGCTTATATGAGAGAATATTCTTACAAAATTAATAATTTTTATTTAATTTAATAGTTGTTCTTAATTGCTTTGATCAAGTTTGGTTGGCAAAGTAAAAAAATAGAAGTTTGTTTATGCTATCAACATTTAAATTTTGGGAATTGGACAACCAACAACGTAGAGAGCCAACATGTAATGTTTAAAAAAACACGTGCCTTCGATTAGTCTACTTTGGTTAAATTTGTGGGAACTATTGATAAACCTATGAAGCTCTAACTATACAAATAAAGCATTGAAAAAAACAAAATTGTTCTAAAACATCAACATAACCTACCACTATTTGGTTTATAATGATTTAGTGTTTCTACTGAAGCACCAACGATAATAAAAGAGAAACTTAAGCCTTTAAATGTCGTAGAAAAAAACTCTTTGCTCGGTAGTTGCCAACTTCAAAGCCGTTGTGGTTTATCGTTTGTTATTTACTTTCACAGTATTTGAATACAAGTTAAATTTACTTCATTAGATTTTATAGATATCTTTTGATTAAAGCTGAATTGATATGTCACCGTTAAAATTTAACCAAAATGATGATACTGGCATTGGTAAAGAAATAGAAATGTTCAACAACCATTCCAAAGGTGAAAAAAAGTTTGTTAAGGAAGCCAAAATAAGAAGATGTTTGCTTCAAGAAACAAAAAAGATCATGGTGGCCCGATAAATCAAGATCCTAGACGTAGTTATTCAAACTCCTCAACTTCCGTTAGCTTTAGTTTTATTGGCGTAAACTACCCGTGAGGCATAGTTCATGCATAAACTTTCAAACGTACAAGCCATTCACGCCCATTAATAACTTAAATTTTATATATATTTTATCCATGCATCACAAGGATACAAGATGTATAGCCTGATGGAAATTGTGGATCGTGATAAATGTCTATTTCTCTTGGTATAGTGAAGATCAATGGGCGTACAATACGAGTCAACTAACAAGCAAGCTAACCAGTCATATGTTTTACACTTGGATGTTTTCAAAGAAACATCCAATTAGCTACATAGGTCCTTGAACTTCTTAGGATCGGGTTCTATGATAAAAGAACACTCGTTGCTATGCTATACACCTGAATCTTTTGACTGCCAACATTTTTGGTGTAATTGTTCGCTCATTCACTCATAAGCTTTTCATTAATCCTTCGCCGACAACAATTTTATTCATTACTTCCAAGTTACATATTACTACTTTCACATCCTCTAATTATTTTAATCTGGTTTCTTTAATCTTGAGATGACTATATACACATAAGTCTGCCAATCAAAAGAGAGAGAAGTAAATAATAATAATAATAATTTTAGGCTAAAGTTATTGGTAGTTTAAATTGTTACCAAGTATCTAGTTATTACTCATATTCATAAACGAATATCAAACCAGTCAACTGAAAACTCACCATGATTTTAAGTATCTTGATATTTTAGCAAGAATAAATAAACAAGTTAGATTAAAGTTTATATTTTTAAGAGCATTCACACTAGGATCTTTATTTTTATTCTTATAATTACATTAAAATTAATATTGTTTCTCTCTTATTTTAGTTAAAAAATATTTTTTATACTTTTATTATTTTTTCTCTCCCTTTCACTCATTATAAGAAATGAATAATATTTTATTAAATATACAGATTAACAGTAATTTTTTTTTACTTACAATTACTTACAACCACTTAATATAATATAAAAAATACACTCATATGAATATAAAAAAACCTACCTTAAATGTTCTAACATGTTAACCCGAATTCCTTCATCCCACTAAATTGACACGATTTGAATACTTTAGCATAACGTTCTGTGAACTAGACATGATTATACCACCATGTTTCCTATAATTTATGGAATTCATGGTGGTGCATTGGTCGAAGTCAAACATGAAGCCAACACGCATCTAAAGTTTTGCATTAAACTAATTGCAACTCCATTCATTCAAGTTGAATATATATCCGTCTAACTATTGACTTTACATAGTTATAGTGACAATTCATACCTTAACAATTTCAAATTATTAATGAAAGTTAATAATTGTATGCTAATAGAAAAATTGTACTCGTTATTTGATTTAGCTTCTACGTAAAGGCAAGGAAGGGCCGGATAAATCTAACATGTGCGGCATTACTTTATAGTTTGTGCGAGAGGTTGTTTTTTATTACTTGAACCCATAACCTTAAATAATTAAATCACAAAACAACAATGTTTCAAGTTCGTCTGCATTTAATAACTATAAGCTAAAATAGTAAAATTGAATTAATAAACACAATTTTTTTAACGCTAAATCTATCGTACTTCTACTTTTAGATTATTTTACCCAATGCTCGAGATTAAAAACCCGAACCTTCCACCTAAGAAGCAAACCCTCTATCATATATGAAAAACAAAACAACTTATAAGAAGTTCTCTCTATAAAAGGCGCACATTGATCACTCTTTCTTCACCATCTCAATTTCATTATTTTCTGTATCATTTTCATGAAGATGAGGTGTTCTCGATCTGATATTATTGGCAATTAGCATGACAATAATTGTCAAGAAACCCTACTCACCACCCATCCACCATGCAGATCTATTCAATGGGATAGAGTTGATTCACAGAGTTAATCATCTTCATAAGGAAGATATTATTTGAAGTAGAGTTTCTGATTTAAATAATAATATTACTATCTTCTTTTTCTTCAATGGCAACTGCTGATCAAACCGAATCAAACCACACACTACGAAAGCCCGTGATCCCCGCGTATGTGAAAGCCCTATCGGGTTCACTCGGGGGGATCGTGGAGGCCTCGTGTCTCCAGCCGATGGATGTCATCAAGACACGGTTACAGCTGGACCGGACCGGGACTTACCGGGGTATTGTACACTGTGGAGTCACTACCGCGAAGACTGAAGGCGTGCGCGCGCTGTGGAAGGGTTTGACACCGTATGCCACACACTTGACGTTGAAGTACGCGCTACGGATGGGGTCGAATGCTGTTATTCAGTCGGCGTTTAAGGACGCCGACACCGGGAAGATTAGTGTTGGAGGGAGGATTGCTTCTGGTTTTGGGGCGGGTGTCACCGAAGCTCTTGTTATTGTTACCCCTTTTGAGGTGAGTTTTTGTATGATAATTTGGTTTTCTAACCATGCAGAACATAAAGTGTGATGTACGGATGCTAGCTAGTCTCGTAAGTAAAAGAATTTATGTTTTTCTAGAAAAAATAATAATGAAACACATGTTTTCTACAAAAATATCCTTTTTTGTTTTTCATTTTTACATTTAAGGTCCAACTCATGTTTTTCTATAAGGTTTAAATACTTATATTTTTATTTAAAAAAAAAACGTCAAATATTTTTGTGAATTCCGGTGGCCGGGGTCGGAAACCGACCCTCTCGACCCCATGCATGGTTCTGCCGGTGCTCATAATGTAGCTTAAAAGTTGAATCTTGAAAGGATTTTTTTTCTGGATGGAGTTGTTTAACATGGACTGATAACCGTTTTGAATTCTAGTAATCACTCTAGAAAACTGTGTATTCACGACCACAATTTCAGTCAAAAATCTATAGCCGAAAAACTATTTGTCACCTAAATTGCAATGGCATTAACCTCCATGACAATTTTCATTTTGCGAGTAGAGGTTATCTTGCAACCGAATTAGCGACCGCATGTTAGCGATAGGTTTGCGACTGCTGTTTCTGTAGTAATTAATCTTGTAGTAATTAATCTTGATGGATTTAAATCCGGGTCAACGACGATGGGACACGTTAGCTAGTTAATTTTGTATTGTTTAACGTGTCAAAAAGAAGTTTTATTTAATTATTAGCAAATTATTAACTGAGTCAAAATATTTGGAGTTGTTGAGACAAAGTCATGGAATATGGGTGGTTGTTTTTAAATTTACGTTGATTTGAGTCTTTGTTTATGTAAGTCGTTTGATAATGAAATTGTAAAGTTTAAAAACACATGGCATTCTTATTTTCGTGAGCTTTTAAGTGGAATCTATTAAAATGGATGGTTGTACATTTAAAGCTGGAGAATTGCATTTATAATAAAAATATCTTGTAAAACACATTAACATCAAAACATTATTAACATACTTGACTTGCTGCAGGTGGTTAAAATAAGACTCCAGCAACAAAAGGGACTGAGTCCAGAGCTCCTAAAGTACAAAGGCCCAATCCATTGTGCACGCTTAATTGTCCGCGAAGAAGGCCTTCGCGGACTTTGGTCAGGAGCCACCCCAACCGTTATGCGCAATGGCACGAGCCAAGCGGTCATGTTCACGTCCAAAAACGCCTTCGATGGCTTATTTTGGAGCAAACACGAAGGCGATGGGAAGGTTCTTCAACCATGGCAATCTATGATATCTGGATTCCTAGCAGGAATCGCTGGTCCGGTTTGTACCGGCCCTTTTGATGTTGTCAAAACAAGGCTCATGGCACAAACTCGGACCAGCACTGGTGAGTTGAAGTATAGAGGAGTGTTTCACGCGATCCCGACTATATACGCGGAAGAAGGGCTACGCGCGTTGTGGAAGGGTATTCTTCCGCGGCTAATGCTGATCCCGCCCGGGCAGGCCATTGTGTGGGGTTTGGCTGACCAGGTGATTGGGTTGTATGAGAGGAGATACATTCATGATCAAATGTTGGGCTAGTTTGTTGCACTTGCATTGCACTGGTTCATAATATCCTTGTTGCATTTATGTTATTATTGAAAACAAGTTTTTTCATGTATGGTTGTTAAGATTAAGAATGATTGTTACGTCAATATTATTATTATTATTATTATTCTAATAAGATGAGCTGTCCAGATATGTTATGGGATATTGGGATCGGGTTGAATTGTTATTATATTTTTTTCTTCTTATGAAATCTCATTTACACGAATCTTTTTTATTTGTTTATTCTAGGATTTATATATTTTTAACATTACCAATCGAGAAAGTAGTTTCATATTTTATTTTAATTAGTGAAGTACACGTATTATTTATTATGCATTATTTATTATGTCATCTTGTTTTGAAACCAAATGGTTGAATTTGAATCGATTACCTATGGCTAATAATGCTTAACAAATTACATTCAATATATTGAGAGATAATCGCATAATAAAGATTATAACGCATTTTCTTTATCTTTATATATACACTTCATCTCTCATGGGTAGCAAAACCTATAACATCAGCAACGGTTTGCAACATCATTACTAGAAAAAAAAAATTCTACAAATATTTCCGTCGCAAGTGCATAGAAAACCAAATTTGTTACACACTTGCGACAAAAAATTTATGTAGAAAAAATACTTGTGAGAAACAGTTTTAAATGAACTTGCAACACATTATACGACAAAAACTAGGCATCTTCTTAGTGGTAACTAGCTCAGTAACAAACAAGAAGTTGCAAAGAGCCCTTTGGCGCATTTGGAATTACTCAGTCGCAATTGACCAACAGGAACACCAATGGGAACTATCTCAACTATATTATTGGTAACTAGCTTCGTAACAATAGGAAGTTGCGAAGGATCCTTTAGCAAGAACACAAGTAGCAAGAGTTGCCCATCAATAGCTCTACTACTGGGTGCGTCGTCGGTGGGAATGTGCTTTAGCACCATTAGTAGGATCCTCAAGTCGTTGTGACTAATGTGATGACATCATCAGTTGGCAAAGGTGACGCCATAAGTTCCACTAGCTCCAAAACTAGAAAGGTGACTATAAAGTGAAGCGTAAAGTGCATCATCAAAACGTCACATTGCACTTTGGCCATTCATGCCTCATAGACGAGTGACAATCAGGGTGCCTCGTATATGTAGAGTCCACAATTGTTTCTTCTAAAAAATTTACTACATACTAAAAACCAAACATCACACCCCATAATATACTAACATAGGATGCATGAAATAGTAACTTTGATTGGGATGATGGTTTGACTTGAAAGTTATTTTTTTTGGTATATTATTAATGCTATTTCACTTTGTTTTTCTCTTTGTAAATGAAAAAGATAATGGCTTTTTATACTATGAATACATCATTGCGATGTATTTGTATTTATTTATGTTTAAGTGTAAGTTTAATTTGAAACTGATTCAGATCAAATATAATATATTTTAATGTTTCAATAAAACATAATGTTGTTTGGAAATTCAGTATATACCATCGTGACGTGAATATCTCTATGGCCGTTTTGATGTAGTTTTTTATGAAAACGAAGCCTCGCAACACGCGGCCAACTCGTAGTCTGAGTATCACTACAAGAAAACGTAGCTATCGCGACGACAAAAGTTATCACCATAGGGTCTATATGTCGTCGTCATAGGCTATGGGGTCAGTAGTCATAGCCTTGTCGCAATAGCTCAAAAATTTATCGTCGCAATAGACGTTGTCGCCATAGACCTCTATGGTCGTCGCCACAAACTTGTCGGCATTAGTATAAATAATATTTTTTAAATAATATTTTTTAAATTTAAAGTTAATAAATAAATGCACCCTATGGCGACGACATGTCGTAGCCATAGGGTTAGTAAATATTATTATTTAATATTAAATTAATTAATAAAAATTAATAAATAATTGATTAATTTAACCTATGGCGACGTCATGTCGTCGCTATAGGGTTAGTAAATATTATTATTTAATATTAAATTAGTTAATAAAAATTAATAAACAATTAATTAATTTAACCTATGGCGACGACATCGTATCTGGATAAACATTTTATATTTAAAATTCTGTTGTTTTCCATTTTTTTTTACCTAAGAACCAACCAAGATCCCAATTTTAAATACACAGAAATTCAAACTAATATATCAAATATTCAAATGAAAATCAACCAATTTTAGTTAATTACACATCAAACCAAAAGAAAGTATATTTTAAGTTTTCAGAACCCAAACAAACAAACTATTTAATTGTCGTCATTTTTATCATCTTTATCTTTATCGGGATTATACTTTTGTCTTTTAAATTGATTCATTCTTTCTTGCATTTCTTGCATTTGTCGCTTTAGTGCTTCTATTTCTTCATCCTAATGTGATGATGAACCGCTTGATGGGTCGTAACGAGAGATATTTTTACTTTTCGTCCAACACATCTCGTATGATCTCGTCTTTGTCCTAATGCCAACTCTAAACATTCCATCTCGTTAACGGGCAACTCACCCGCCTCCATTTGCATTTGGGCGTATTGATTTTCAATTTTTGCCTGCAATTATAGAGAATTAAAATGAAACGGTATTAAGATTCTTATGAAATTTCGACAGCATAACTATTATAAAATGGAAAAAAAAAACAATGTTGTTTAATCATAAGCACAATACCATAAAATTCTCAAGTTTTAACATATAACTAACAACTTCTCAAAACTAACGATTCTCAAATATTGATAGCATATAGACCATGTTTTTTAAATTTATAAGCACAACTAACATAAAATTCCCAAGTTTCAACATATAAACTAACAACTCATCAAACCAACAATTCTCAAATATGGATAGCATATAAACTATATTGGGTCAAAATCACCAAACCCGATATATTATAAACATATGAACACATGATAATAGCATACTTAACATATTAAACTTACCCAATCTTCTTCTGCCCTCTGGTTGACCCATCCTGAACCTTCACTGTAATGCGCCCTCCTCCACGTTTCGATGTGACTTGGGGTCCCAGTTTGTTGCTCCTAAAAACATTAAAAACAATATTCATAATATTTGAAAAGAATTAATAATACATAGGATGTATAATATATGTTTTCTTACCTGAAGATATCGTCCTTTCAGCATATGACTGACTACCATGCAGACTTGGATAGAGCTGTTTAGCTCTATTTGTTACGCCTTTTTGAGAAAGACGTTTATGTTGTTCACTTGAGAACAACTCAGCCACCTGCTCCCATGACTCTTGAGTTTGACCTTCAGGTGGATTATTGATAGCCAGCTCAATATTTTCATAGCCTCCTTGACTTAAGAAATGTTGTTTCATGTTATATCTTCTGTCTCTAAAGCACGTTGGCAATCCATATGAATTCCAAGTTGTATACCTTGCCAGTGGTCTGAGTAACGATGAGCTTCTAGATCAAAATATTCCTACAAAATAAAATAAATAGAAACATATAAAATTCATGATTATCAAATTACAAATAAAACACTACATAAATACTCGCCTCTAGAAAATTGAACAAGGATATCTTGAACATATCAGGAACTTTATCCCAAGTGGGATAATGAAAAGGAACGGTGGAAATATGTTTGGATAAAGCTCGGATAAATAATTGACTAATTTCTCCAACAGCTTTATACTGTTTTCCTGTATGATCAAATTGCACAGGAAGTGGTTGGCTGTTGTTTGCACAAGAGTATATCCATGTCCGTGGGGGTCCCGACCCCCACCGTCACCACCGTGTGATCCTGCTACGTGCGAAGACATAACCTGCAATAATCAATCTGTGTTATCACTATAAAGATATTCATGTGACAATTTAATAAGAAATAGAATAAAATGTTCTTAATACATACAATCAATCTGAGTTATCACTATAAAGATATTCATCTTCATCTACAAGATCATCATCGCTCTCGTCCTTACTAACATTAATATCTAATGCATCTTCATCTTCTTCATCATCATTAATAAATTCTTCCTCATTGAGAGATATGCATCTTCATCTTCTTCATCATCATTAATAAAATCTTCATCTTGAACAAGTGGAGCAACAGGCAACCAACTTAAGTCTACGACTAATTCACAATTATCATGCGCATCTCTCTCAACGTTAATAACTCGTGCACTTGATTCACCAACTTCAAAATTGCTATCGATAACCAAATTATAATCAGATGATTGACTGTCGTGCAATACATCTATCTCATTAGCAACACTAATACTAGGATGATCCCAAAGCTTTCGATGGTGAACATCGTCCACAACCCTCCAATTGCCAGTGGATTTAGAAGGATCTTCAAGATAAAACACTTGTTGAGTTTGTGTCGCTAAAATGCAAGGCTGGTCACCAAACCATTCACGACTAACATCGATAACAACAATGTTATTCTTTTTAATTACAGACCCCTTCCGTGACGTGTCAAACCATTTACAACGAAATAGTACAACGATGTAGCCATTTATATACTTCAACTCGTAGATGTCTTCTATTTGACCATAAAATCGTGTACCATCTTCTCCTCGTACATGTCGTCGCCATAGGGTCTTTTAATTTTTTTTTCCGGCCAATAATTGGGCGGGGTTACGCGCGGGTCCTGAAAACCCTATGGCGACGACATGTCGTCGCCATAGGGTGCATTATTATATTATTGTTGTTTAATATTAAAGATATTATTATATTACTATTATTTTTATTATTAGTATTTTATTATAATTATTATTATGATGGTTATTATTTATTTATTTATTTATGTATTATTACTATTACTATTATTATTGTTTTAATTATTATAATAATTACTGTGATTATGATTATGATTATTCTTATTACTATTATAAACATATCACCATATATATAATAATACTTGTTCCTCTTACCTAATCTTTGGCGTATATGATCAACCTTAATTATCTTAAACGATCATGTTTGAGGTTTTTTGATACTTTTTGATGATAATTAAAAATAAACAAACTTAATTTACCAATGATCATAATTGGATCATAACTAGCATTTGATGTATCCAATCCACCCTAATCATCATAACCGAACTTATTTGACCTTTTTTGACACTCATTGATGATAACTAAGTATAAATGTACTTAATTTACCATTAACAAGCATAATTTCCTGTAAATTACCAACATCGTGTTTAATTTAACACCAGTGATATTAATTGGATCATAGCTAACCTTTGACATATATAATCAGCCCTAATCATCATAACCTAAAATATTTGGCATTGTTAACACTTATTGATGATAGTTAAGCGTAAATAAAAATAACTTACCGTTAATAAGCATCATTTCCCATAAATTACTATCGAATTGTATAATTTAACACTAATCATCGTAATTCAATCATAACTGACCTTTAATGTATTTGATCGACTCTAATCATCATAACCGAAGATATTTGACCTTTTTTGACACTCATTGATGATAACTAAGCATAAACAAACTTAACTTACCATTAATAAGGATAATTTCCTATAAATTACCAACATCGTGTTTAATTTAACACCAATGATCATAATTGGATCATAGCTAAACTTTGACGAATGTAATCGACCCCAACCATCATAACTGAACATACTTGACCTTGTTTAACACTCATTTATGATAACTAAATATAAACAAACTTAACTTATCTTTAACAATCATAATTTCTCGTAAATTACCATTAATGTATATAATTTAACACTGATATTCATAACTCGATCATAGCTAAACTTTGACATATTCGATCAATTCTAACTATTATAATCGAACATATTTGACCATGATTGACACTAAATGTTAATAATTATATTTATCACAACATATAAAATTAGTTTTTTTCTTCTTTTAACTAAAACTAAATGACTAGATGATTGAACATATATCATTTAGTCAAAATTAGAATACAATCTTAAACTTCACCAATTCTTAATCCATATTATACCACTGAGATTCATCTTATATTAAAAAAATAGTAGTCCTAACTTATATCTTTCTTTCAAAAAATCACATCTAATAAGATTTTGTTCCATTTACAAAATAAATTAAAAGCATATAATATTTATTTAAGAAAATAATACAAACATACACACGATTAATTAAATAATAATATTTATTATATTATTAATATTATTATTACTAATAATAATAATAATATTGTTACTTATAATAACAATAACATGTACAAAAATTAATAATAATAATAATAATAATAATAATAATAATAATAATAATAATAATTTATTATTATTATTATTATTATTATTATTATTATTATTATTATTGTTATTATTATTATTATTTATTATTATTATTATTAATTATAATTATTACTTTTATTAATATCAATTTAAGAAAATCATAAAACTTTACGGCGACGACATGTCGTTGCCATAGAGTTTTCATAATGGCGGGACTATTTCCCTCCTACTTATTTCGGGGAAAAAAAAAGAAAAAAAATGTTTTGACCTATGGCGACGACATGTGTCGTCATAGGGTTTTCATAATGGCGGGACTATTTCCCTCCTAGTTATTTCGGGGAAAAAAAAAAAGAAAAAAAAATGTTTTGACCTATGGGGACGACTTGTCGTCGCCATAGAGCTAGAATAGCCAAAAATTATAGTGAGCCATGTCGTCGCCATAGGGTGGCCTACAACGACAAAATTGTGTCGTCGCCATAGACCTGGTCGCGATAGGATGTTTTTCTTGTAGTGTATAATAAATTTTTATTACTTTTCAAAATATCATACGTATTTATTTTTTATATTTCGTATATACCATTATGATGTATGTATTTCCACCTATGTTTCGATATAAACTTTATTCGATTCGTCATATGTTGAACACAAACCTAATAAATAATTATTATATTAATTAAAAATACATATTATTTTTGTATCCTAACTCAATGAAAAATATATTTCACTTGATAAAAATATCCATTTTTACAGCATCTTATGGTAGGAGTCACTTGTACTTTATAAGTTTTGTTTTATGATTTTTCAAATTTTCTTAATAGTCTCTGTTAGACAATAAACAATGTTTGGATACTTTGACATTTTGACATTTTGTCATATCGTAATCTGGTTAGTTTGTTGTTTAAGTATTAAGCCAATATCATATTAGTATCTACACTTAAAAACTTAATAAGTTTCTAGAAGAGATTGTTTGCTTGCCCAACATAAAGATTGTAGTTGGTAAGAGGTTGTAGCATCTTAATGTGTTATTTTTTTTCTAGACACACACAAAAAAACCTATATTTGATTCATCAAAAGAGTAGGTTTTAAAGCAACTAGTAAGGTTATTATGACATTAAGGTTGTTAAAAATATAAATAGAGAAATCTATTTTATTCCAACCAAAAATATGACAATACTCAAGAACCACCAGATCTATACAGACTCAAATGAACATACAAAAAAGAACTCTCTAGAGATGCAAATCATCAACAAAATGACTGCATAACACATACACAATAAATCTAGAATCTACATAAGAACATAAACCCTAACTACAATTTCAACGATGGCGTATACGCAAAGACTTCTAGAGAGAACGGAGAGGAAAAATACGCATGTATATCCTAAAGCTCAAAACCGATCTATTAATAGATTCAAACAAGAAGCCGACCATCCAGTGAGCACCCATGGCCCGCAGATGTTTATGAGACCTCGTGTAGGTGCAAGCCCTACATGTAAGGTAATATCAGAAGATTATAAGGCTGATACAACCAAAGAAGCCAAAACAACCAAGGGTCTTCCTGCATGCATGCACTGGATGTACAAGGTAGAAGTTGCTTCGGAAGTTTTACACTCTCCATTAGAAAATACTCTAAGTGTAAAATCTTTCGAAGCCAAAGTCCAAATCTTCCAAAACCAAAGATGAAGTCTTTCGAAGCTTCAGAGACAAAATCTTCCGAAGCCAATTTGCTGTGAAGACTGATTTCTTCTGAAGACAGAGAAGACATACTTTCTCTGATCTACTTTACATAAAGCTGACACATTTTCCGCTGCAACTCTAAAGACTCACCAACTTATACAAGTTGGTAAAAGTCCATGCTTTTGTAAACTGTAGATTAAGGTCTTTGTCTGTAACTTTCTGCTATTATACCTGTAAACCTTTTTATATTAGAAAAGGATGTGAGCTATGGAATGTCATAGTCACTAGTCAAAAGGCAATCTGTCTTTTGACTCTACATTGATCTTGTTGTCTAGATTAGTGTTTTCAAATGTCTTTCTAAGTATTGACGGTTGTAGGATGTAGTATAAAGTGTCTCAGGTCCTTGTAATTCTTTCATGATTTGTAACACTTGTAATAGAACTTGAGAGCAATATACAGTATCCTTGAAAACCACACTTCTCTGTTATGTTCTTAGTTCTGTCTCATTACTTACTTGTGTTCTTAGTATCATCTCTCTCAAACCCGGTTCCCCATTTGAACTGTTAAGTGTTCTAAATCTCTCCTCATTGTGAGACTGATTGTATTGACCACCCTTCACACGGTCCTACAATTAGTATCAGAGCATTTTAGGCTCTTGATTGTAAGATCTCACCATCTTTAATCCTTTCAATCTCACAAAATACTTAACATATCAAATGGCAGCTATCACCAAGGTTGACATGAAAACTGGTACTATGACTCATTCTTCACTGATCACTCCTGAAGACTTTGACACTTGGTGCCAAAGAATGGAAGGCTTCATCAAGTCCCAGGACTCCATGATATGGGGATCAGTAGTCTTTAGACCTCATGTACCATCCACCCCTTCAGCTTCTGCTGGTGGTGGTATGGTACCAAAGGAAGTGGCTGATTATTCTGATGAAGACTAGAAGAAGATTGATATTGATCAGAAGGCCATGGCCGCACTCCAAACTGCTCTTCCAAACTCTATCTACAGAGGCTTCAAGAAGTGCAAGACTGCCAAGCAGCTGTGAGATGCACTGAAGCTGATGTATGAGGGGTCCAATGAAGCTAAAAGAACAAGAAGGACCTCTTGAAGCAGCGTTTGAGAACTTCACCTTCAAAGCAGGTGAAACCATGACTCAACAGTACTTTAGGTATGTTGAGATTGTGGATACTCTAGTTGACATTGGAGTAACTCTTGAGAATAAGGATATTGTAAGGAAGTTCATGTCCTCTCTTCCCAACCACAATAGACACACTATTATGTGATCATTAAGAGGACTGAAAACCTCAAAACCCTTACTCTCACTGAGTTGTATGGTATACTTGGTGGCTACCAGATGGAGATGAATATGAAAAATTCATCTGGTAACTCCAGCATCCAACAAAGTTCAGCCCTTCATGTGGTTGGAAGGGACTGTAGAAAACCAAAGCACCATCTTATCTGCTACCCTGAAAACTCACAGAAGGGACCTTTCATCACCTTCCCAGAGACACCAAGGGAGAGCTACATCCCTGGAAGCCCATTCCAGGAGACAAGCTCTTTACAAGCTTTTGTGTCTTCTGATGAAAGCGCATGCAACTTTCTCTTCACTCTTGAAGACCTGGACTGTATCCATCCAGATGATCTGGAGTATATGGAAATAGTCCAGCAGATGGATCTTCTCACTCACAGGGTCAAGAAGTTCTACAAGAGGACTGGGAGGAAGTTTCCTAGCAATATGTCTAGTGGAAAGTTTGGGCTAGACAAAGGCAAGGTGAAGTGTTACAACTGTAACCAAATGGGACACTTTGCCAGAGAGTGCAAGGCACCTAAGTCAAATGGTAGCCAAGCACAAGCCAAGCCAAACTACACTAAAGGAGCTCACCAGAATGAGAAGCCCAGGCAACAAGCTACAGTTACTGAAGAAGGAGGCTTTGACTGGAGCTTTCAGGTAGAGGATGCTGCTCCAAACCAAGCACCTATGGCAGATCATGATGAAGCCAATGTACTAGAACATCTTTGTACACCTAAATGTATTGCTAAAGTCAATAAGTATAGGTCCTATAACTTAGAGATGAGATCTGATCTTGAGTCCTTAAATATCTTAAAAGCTGATTTCAAAAGAGCTAAAATGATTACAAACTGAAAATAGAAGATTTAGAGAAAACCATTTCAACTCCAAAGCATGAACACACCAACTACAGGACTCAGATTAAAGATCTCATCACTAAGTTAACTAAATACCAGGTTGAGCTTATGATCAGCAAAGCCCGGGCAGAAAAACTTGTTCTTGAAGAAGAGACCTTCAAGAACATGATATCCGCATCTCTGCATGCACAAGTTTGTTATCAAAATAAGCAGGGACTGGGATCTACTGAGATAGCTCCTCCACACACTCTTTTATCTGTAAGATCTCCAAGGTGTGGAACTTGTGAAGATGAGCTTCTTCTCATAGACCCTATTGCTGAAGAGGATAAGAAGGAGATAGTGAAGGATGTGTCTGAGAAGAGTGAAGAAGACCATCCTAAGAAGGGACACTATTCTCTTGAGGAGAGAGATGAAGAAGCTGGGATGACCAAGTCTCAAAGAAAGAACTTAATCAGGAGAGCCAAGATAAAGGCAAAGAAGGCTCAAGAAATCAAGGCCACTTTCAACTCTAAGCAGAAACAAGTGTTTATCTCTGTAGGGTTTGAAGTAGTGAATGCTGAAGACTCAACTATGAACTCTAGTACCAGAAGTTCTAGTTCAGGTCCAAATCATCTCAGCAAGGAGAAGAAGGCTGATCAGCTGTGTACCACTGCTACACAGCCTGAACCATCTAGCTCTTCATCCCCCATGCATTGCCTATCCTGACTACATCAGTATCTAAATCTACATAAAAGCACATAAACCACATAACATGAGCACATAATTCCCTTTTCATTAACTTACATAAAACGTTCACGTAAAACCTTTACCTGCAGGCACGTAGCTACTAGGACTGGCATCCCCTTCCTTTCGTCCCATTCTCAGTTTAAGTTTAGGTATTTTGAAAATATTTACCCAATTCTCTTAAACTTTGGCTCTGATACCAACTTGTAAGGCCCTGTTCCGGGGACACTTACAGCTGGACCGTCATCGCATAATATTTAAAAACATATATTACTTTTACAGCGGAATTTTAAACTTTCATTAATAATTTAAAACATATCGTTACATTACATCATTCATATGAATTTCAAAATACAACATCATATCAAAATGTGGATGCCGGTCTCAAAATGCTCCCAGTAGCTTATACATCCATGCCTGCAACTCCTCAGCATCAACAAATACCTGCCAACTATCATGCATACAAAAAGTCAGCGACGCTGAGTGAGTTCTAGTTTTATAAATAAAATACTTTACTTTCGTTAAAAACATAACCTTTACGTTCGTTCATGATCAAACATCATACGTACATATTGATAATACTTATTATTATCTTCGTCATTGTTCGTCATTATTCCTCATTACATCTTTTACCATCATCCAGATCCTGTCTCATGCAATACCCCCGACTCGTGCTCGAAAGCTGATACTGTGCCGGGCCTGTAAACAAACCCCGACTCGTGTCCGAAGACTGACACAGTACCGGGGTACGCGACAAGGATCCCATCTCGTGTGCAAAACCCCCGACTCGTGCCCGAAGGCTGATACTGTGCCGGGGCCTGTAAACAAACCCCCAACTCGTGTCCGAAGACTGACACAGTACCGGGTTGAGCAACAAGACCTCATCTCATGCCATCCTGTCTCATGCAATACCCCTGACTCGTGCTTGAAAGCTGATACTGTGCCGGGGCCTGTAAACAAACCCCCGACTCGTGTTCGAAGACTGACACAATACGGGGTACGCGACAACGATCTCATCATCCGTTACTTCCATACTTATCATTCGTTATCTTCCACTTTAGTTACATAATACTTTACGTACATTCATATATCATACCACGTAAAGTCATAACATAAAACATAACGTATTACATAACATAATACATACGTTTTGAAAACCGTAAACATGGAAAGATAACCCAACACACACCTCATAATCATCACATCATGCATATCACATCAAGCACAAGCCATCGCATCATAACAGAACCTATCTCAACCAACAACCTCATAAAAGCCTCAAAAAACCCTAAGTCCAAAATGGAGAACAGTTGGACATCTCAGGCGCATGAGCATAAAATTTCTAAGGAAAAATAGCCTAGGCGCCTTACCACTATGCAGGCGCATCAGCCCTGCTTAGGCGCATGGGCACTGCTGGGGTGCATGGCCAACACTTAGGCGCATGGCCAACTCTGGGCGCATGACTACTGTTCAGGCACATGGCCTACACTTAGGCGCATGGGCAACTCTGGGCGCATGACTACTATTCAGGCACATGGCCTACACTTAGGCGCATGGGCAACTCTGGGTGCATGACTACTGTTCAGGCGCATGGCCTACATTTAGGCCCATGGGCAACTCTGGGCGCATGACTACTGTTCAGGTGCATGGCCTACACTTAGGCGCATGGGCAACTCTGGGAGCATGGGCCACTGTTTAGGTGCATGACTAACAATCTGAAATGTAACGAATTCTACAAACTACCCCAAAACATCGGTCTAGCACATCTTAACATAAATCTACCATGCTACAAACATTAAACATCTAACCCAAAACAGCCTCTAAACATACAACCACAGAACACGGTTGAACATCATGCTGAAAAACCCACGGGTACTTAAAAATATTTTGCTCGGTATGCATAATAGCCCCAAACACTTAAAAACCAGTAAAAGAGGGGTTCAAGAACTCACCTGAAGCAACCTTCGAGCAACACACTTCCACCTGCAAATTCAGCTCCTAAAACCCACGAAATCAAGCACTTAGCACCACAAATCTCAGCCTAGAAGCTGAAAATTCGGTTGAAACCAACATTAACCCAAGAAAACTTACCTTCAAGAAGATTTCAGCTTCTTCTCTCTCTAAAACCTATGAGGTTTTCTTCTCTTCTTCTTTCTTCTTCTTCAACCGAGGACAAGAAAAGTGGGTAGTGGGGGCATGGGCTGCCATGCCCTTCTTTTTAAACATAATTATATTAAAGTTTACATCTTGTACAACTTTAGTCTTTCAACTTGTGTTATTCCTTATTTCTTTCTTTGTAATTTTATTTTCTCTTATTTTTAATAAAATTCAGGGTGTTAGAAGTCCACCCCCTTATATAGGTTTCGTCCCCGAAACCTGTCGCTTCTCGAACAGTTGCGGGTACTGCTGTCTCATCTCTTTCTTGACCTTATACGTAGGCTAGACTCCTTCTGGGCTCCACTGTACTCGCACACGTGAAACCACTCTTCTCCTTAGCTCGTCTCTCTCTTCTATCAGTAATGGCCACCAGTTGTTCCACGTAGTTGAGTCGTTCGTCCACCTTGGTATCCTCTAGTGGCACTGCCATATCCTCCTCGATTGAGCACTTCCTCAGACGAGATACATGGAACGTCGGATGAATTCCACTTAGCTCATCAGTTAACTCCAGTCGATAGGCCACTTCTCCTACCGGACCGACAATTTAGAATGGCCCTATATACCTCGGTATTAGCTTTCCTTGCTTTCGGAATCGGATGATCCTCTTTCCCAGACGAGGAATTTATCATTACTCCATCGTCATAGGTCGGCACCGAACTCTTGTCGGGCGCGGTTGATCAAACCACCTTCTTGCAACACTCGGCGTTTGCCTTATAGGCTACTAGCCAATTTATCCGAAGGTGTACACCTACCCACCTAAGTCTGTCCTGAACAGTCTAGCAGGAAACACGCACTCTTCCAATTCTATTGCAAAATCCTCTAGGGCATCAGGTAACCTAGTGGACTTACCAATGGTAATTTCTACATCGAAGGGCTCACCGACCTTCCTACTCCTAACGTGCAATTTATCACAGAAGGCAGCAGGAATGAAACTACTACTAGTACCATAATCAAAGCACAGACGCATAATTAATTTACCAAAAACGTATCTGACGTCATGTCGGAGTCCACTCTAGCCTCCTCCCGGTCATAGTGAATGCTCTAACCTTCATCCCCTGCTCCCCTTCCTTGCCCCGGAGCTCTCTGCCCTCGACTTCTTGCAATCTCTGCTCATGTGTCCAGTCTTACCACATCTGTAACATATAGCCATGTGACAATCCCTCGCCCTGTGGCCCTCTTTCCCACTGGAAGCATATGTTCGATCCCCACTTGCACTCCCCCTCATGGCCTCTACCACACTTCCTACATACCTCTTCCTTCCCTGTTAACATCTTTCGATCATCGACCTTCATCGTCTTACCTCCAGGCACAAATCCATCATCATTATCCCGCCTTCCATCTTCTTTTCTCACATTGTCCCGCTTCCTTCTACATCCACCATCGCCACTGCCTCTCACTCGTCATACAACCTCCCCGCTAGGTCGACCACCGACCTAAACGTACCTGGGTCGGGCAGCGATCAGATGTCTGTGGATATCTGCTGGCAGACCTTGAATATACCTCTTGATCTTTCATGACACAGGCGTCACCTGATCTGGCACCAGCCTTGCCATCTCGTGAACTTCGTTGTATACTGTTGGTGCGTCATCGTTCCCGCCTCCAACTGCAGGAACTCTCTCTAACTTTGTAAAGCTCCTTATGAGGGCAAACTCCTCAATTACCAACCTCTTCAGCTCCTTCCACCTCATCCTCCCGATTGCCTGGTACCCCTTGGCTTGGACAATGTTGTCCCACTAGCACAAGGCCGAGTCTACGAATGAGTGGGTAGCGAACTTCAACTTCTGATCCTCACGGCACTCGCTAATGTCCAGTACCGCCTCCATCTCCCTCACCTAACGATGAGCAGCAGTAGCACTTCCATTCCTATCAAAAGTTGGGGGCTTGCATCTCTGGAATGCCCCGTAGCTGCATCCCTTCGCAGTTCCCTGCATAGCTTCCTCCTTCTCTTCATCGTCACTGGAGACAGCCATATCAGTCTCTGGTTGCTCCCTTCCCCTTAAACCTCCTTCCTCGCCTCCTCGCCTAGCGGTCTTCCTCTTCTCAGCCTCCTTCTTCTCATCCTCCTTCACAGCTTTAATAACCTCGGTCACTACAGTCGGCAGAATCGTCTGCATGACCTGATGAACCTCCTCAACCACCGCCTCCTTCATTGAGGCTCTCAGATTAGCACTCTCATCCTCACCGTCCTAGAGACAAAGCTCTGGCTCTTCAGGAGCCGTCTCAGCAGTCTTAGCTCTGCTCCTTATGACACGCGGTCTAACACCGCGTCCACCCCAACCTCCACCTCGCGAAGCCTCAGAAGACACACCGCTAGCCATCTAAACACTAAAAGATTCAAACACCAATACGGTTATTCAAGGTAATAGCTCAGTTGATGTCAAGTATAGTAAGTCCCTAATTACAGTGGCCAATTGTAATTAGCCACTTACTTTATTCTTCATCCCCCAGCATTGCCTGACTACATCAGTATCTAAATCTACACAAAAGCACATAAACCACATAACACGCGCACATAATTCCCCTTTTCATTAACCTATATAAAACGTTCACGTAAAACCTTTACCTGCAGGCACGTAGCTACTAGGACTGGCATCCATTTCCTTTCGTCCTATTCTCAGTTTAAGTTTAGGTTCTTTTGAAAATATTTACCCAATTCTCTTAAACTTTGGCTCTGATATCAACTTGTAAGGCCCCGTTCCCGTGACACTTACAGCTGGACTGTCATCGCATAAAATATTTAAAAACATATATTACTTTTGCAGCGGAATTTTAAACTTTCATTATAATTTAAAACATATCGTTACATTACGTCATTCATATGAATTTCAAAATACAACATCCTATCAAAATGTGGATGCCAGCCTCAAATGCTCTAGTAGCTTATACATCCATGCCTGCAACTCCTCAGCATCAACAAAATACCTGCCAACTATCATGCATACAAAAAGTAAGCGACGCTGAGTGAGTTCTAGTTTTATAAATAAAATACTTTACTTTCGTTAAAAACATAACCTTTACGTTCGTTCGTGATCAAACATCATACGTACACATTGATAATACTTATTATCTTCGTCATCGTTCGTCATTATTCCTCATTACATCTTTTACCATCATCCAGATCCTGTCTCATGCAATACCCCCGACTCGTGCTCGAAAACTGATACTGTGTCGGGGCTTGTAAACAAACCCCGACTCATGTCCGAAGATTGACACAGTACCGGGGTACGCGACAAGGATCCCATCTCGTGTGCAACACCCCCAACTCGTGCCCGAAGGCTGATACTGTGCCGGGGCCTGTAAACAAACCCCCAACTCGTGTTCGAAGACTGACACAGTACCGGGGCGAGCAACAAGACCTCATCTCATGCCATCCTGTCTCATGTAATACCCCCTAATCGTGCTCGAAAGCTGATACTGTGTCGGGGCCTGTAAACAAACCCCGACTCATGTTCGAAGACTGACACGGTACGGGGTACGCGACAAGGATCTTATCATCCGTTACTTCCATACTTATCATTCGTTATCTTCCACTTTCATTACATAATACTTTACGTACATTCATATATCATACCACGTAAAGTCATAACATAAAACATAACGTATTACATAACATAATACATACGTTTTGAAAACCGTTAAACATGGAAAGATAACCCAACACTCACCTTATAATCATCACATCATGAATAGCACATCAAGCACAAGCCATCGCATCATAACAGAACCTATCTTAACCAACAACCTCATAAAAGCCTCAGAAACCCTAAGTCCAAATGGAGAACAGTTGGACATCTCAGGCACATGAGCATAAAATTTCTAAGGAAAAATAGCCTAGGCGCATTACCACTATACAGGCACATCAGCCCTGCTTAGGCGCATGGGCACTACTGGGGCGCATGGCCAACACTTAGGCGCATGGGCAACTCTGGCCGCATGACTACTGTTTAGGCGCATGACTACTGTTCAAGCGCATGGCCTAAACTTAGGCCCATGCGCAACTCTGGGCATATGACTACCGTTCAAGCGCATGGCCTACACTTAGGTGCATGGGCAACTCTGGGCGCATGACTACTGTTCAGGCGCATGGCTACACTTAGGAGCATGGGCACTCTGGGCGCATGACTACTGTAGGCACATGGCCTATACTTAGGCCATGGGCAACTCTAGGCGCATGGGCAACTCTAGGCGCATGGGCCACTGTTCAGGCACTGACTAACAATCTGAAATTAACAAATTCTACAAACTACCCAAACAGTCTAGCACATTTAACATAAATCTACCATGCTACAAACACTAAAACATGCTAAACATCATATATAACCCAAACAGCCTCTAAACATACAACCATATAACAATGCTCGAACATCATGCTGAAAACCCACGGTACTTTAAAAATATTTTGCTCGGTATGCACAATAGCCCCAAACACTTAAAAACCAGTAAAAAGTGGGTTTAAGAACTCACCTGAAGCAACCTTCAAGTAACACACTTCCACCTGCAAATTCAGCTCCTAAAACACACGAAATCAAACACTTAACACCACAAATCTTGGCCTAGAAGCTGAAAATTCGGTTGAAACCGAACATTAACCCAAGAAAACTTACCTTCAAGAAGATTTCAGCTTCTTCTCTCTCTAAAACCAGTGAGGTTTTCTTCTCTTCTTCTTCCACCGAGGACAAGAAAAGTGGATAATGGGGGCATGGGCGGCCATGCCCTTCTTTTTAAACATAATTATATTAAAGTTTGCATCTTGCACAACTTTAGTCCTTCAATTTGTGTTGTTCCTCATTTCTTTCTTTGTACTTTATTTTCTCTTCTTTTTAATAAAATTCGGGATGTTATATGAATTACTTCAAAGACAACTTCATAATAGTACCCAGTTATAAGAATATCGTCAACGTATATAAGCAAGTAACAAGTAACCGAATCTCGACAATAAAAAACAATGAAGCATTAGAGATAGACTGAGTAAAATAAAATGTCATAAAAAGTCGTAAATAGCTTGGAAAACCAAGCTCTTAGGGCTTGCATAAGGTTATAACTTATAAAGCGTCTTATGTAGCAAGCACACATGATGTGAGCTAGTCAGGTCATATACGTAGTTTTGGATAAATCTCGATCAATAAAGGCGTTGTTGACGTGAATATGTTGAATATTCCATCCATGAGAAACAGCAACCGATTAGACCAACCTAAAAGTTATTAGTTTAACAACCAAACTAAATGTCATATTGTTGACACCCTCAGTCACAGGAAAGCCCCAGGAAACAAGTCTTTCTTTCTATCTACTCACAAATCCATTAGAGTGTCCCTTGATCTTATAAGTCCCACTTATAACCAATACCCAAGTTTGGTTAAAATGTAAAGCAGCAACTTCAATACCTATAGCAACCCACCATATTGGCCATTCTAAGCTTGAATAAAGGTAATAGGCTCAGATGTAGAAGTGGAAGAAGCGTGAAAAGAAATATGATTAGAAAACTATTTGATTTGATGAGTACTGCCCATGAGAACAAGTAAATGATAAGATGAGAGGGTGGGTTAGGGTTAGAGGAGAAGGTGGTGGTTGTGGTAGTGGTAGGGATGAAGGTGGTGGCGGTGAAGTAGTAGTGAAAGGGATGGTACAAAAAATAGAAAAAAATAATAATATAGGAATGGTAGTAAGAGGCTTGAAAACATGAGTTGATGAAGAGATTGAGGATATAGTCTCATCAAAGGTAACATGACGATATGTATATGTACGTAGAGTGTGAGGTTCATAACATAAATAGTTTGAGTGACTAAGGTAACCATTGAATATACATGGTATTTGGGTGAGAGTTTATTTAATCGGATATCTGATTACGAGTCGGAATTTTAGTGTTTAATTGATCTAAATGCTTGATTTTACATCATGATTATTGTGGAACAAGTCCACTTTGGTTGTGTTTTGATTTGTAGGGATTAAGCTAAAGAAGGCTTGTTTTAGAGAAAAAGGAGCAAAATACGGAAATACAAGGACTGGAGTTGAAAATAGTGAAAGTTACTAAAAAGGCCTAGCAAACTCTACACCGGCGTATGATACGCCGGGTATGGGCGTATGATACGCCGGGTATGGGCGTATGATACGCCGGGTATGGGCGTATGATACGTCGGGTATGGGCCTATGATACGCCAGTCAGCGTATTGACGACGTATTTGCGGGCGTATTTGGAAAAACTTACAGAAGGTTGGGCGTATGGATGCTGAGGGGGGTATGATACGCCAACCCTGGGGTATCATACGCCGGTCACAACAAACTCTGGATTTTGTAGAATTTCAAGTTATTAAAACACAATCCAACCCTAATTCGAAAAAAAAAATTCCAAGCTCAATTCTTAACGTTCTAAGCTGATTTGTGGTGATCTCAAGTATTCCCATTCATCCCAAATCATCTACAAGCATTATCAAATCAAGATTAAAGATCCGATGAAGATCATGCATGGCTAATTCCTTTCTGATTGCTTTCGGGAGAATCGATTATGTAAAGTGAGACTTTCACTATGCTTTTATGAGGGTTTTGTTAAATGATGGGTTGAATGTAATTCTACATTTTGTTTAAGTTAAGAAATTTGTTTATAAATAGAATTGCTTGTTGAGATTATCAGTTTTTCGGTTTTCTTGCATCGTGAACTCAATAAGATTGAGAAGTAGTTTGATATAGACGAATTAATAAGATTGTGAATGAGCAAGCCTTAAAAGTTTGATCCTTTGTTATTACTTGAATAAAAAGTGGAAATCTTAGGAACAAAATCTTAACAAACCCTAGTGAGGCATATAACTTTTAGATCTTGCATACTTGAGGATCCGGAAGTGATTGTTTTTTATTATTTAAGTAAATTCATTTTAAAGTTCATTGCTTTTTGCATTAATATTTTAGAGATTGTTCAAAGTTCTAATATTTAATTATAAAGTTTGTGTCTTTAAGTTAATTGAGTCATATTCGTTAAACACTTTTCACATATTCCCTGTGGAGACGACCTTACTTACCATTACGCAATAAAGGTAGCTACGGCCGAATATTAACTTGTTTTTGATTGAGTCTCAACAACCATATCAAAATAGCGTCGTTGTTGGGGAATTAGTGTGCTTAGTGTTTAATAGTTTTTATTTGCTTTCTTAAAAATTTATAAAAAAATCCAAAAAGATTTTGCTTTTTTGTTTTTCTTTTTATTTATTTTCTTGTTCAGTATTACACTAGGTATTTTTGTGTTTTCTTGTTTGCAGGTAACCATTACGTTAATGCATACAAGATTTTCAGGAAGGACCACACCATTGCAATTTGATCTAGAAATCGAGAAGACGCAAGAGAGAATCGTGTGTTTCACAAAGCACCAACTTCAAGAACTTCTCAAATTCGTGGTCAGACAAGATCAAAAGAAGGTACATTATTAGCAACAGCTCATCGGATTCTAAGTAGACTTTCAAGAACGTTTGAAAGTAACTAATCAAGAGGATGAATAATCTAGACAACCAAGAAACACCACAACCCAACCCACCTTTGGGAGATATCCCATTACCTGTATTCCTCAACCTGATGATCCTCCACCTCAACCACATCCTGTGCAACCTCACCTCAAGGGCCGATCCCTGTGAATCAAGGTGTGCAACACCAACCTCCTCCCGTAATTTCCAACCGATGCCAAATTTCTGGGTTCGTAATCCAAGTTTTCAGAATAACGGAGAAGATAGTCATCATAGCAATGACGATCGGTTCTCAGTTGAAGGAAGTCATCACACTAATTACATGAGGAATGGATTGAAGATCAGGATGATATGGAACCGTCAACATAATTTTGAACACTATGGAAATCAACCAGGTTATCGGAACCGTCAGCTGAATCAAGATCGTGATATTTATGCCAACCCCCTGATTTTCACAATATAGGAGGTCAACCATTAATAGTATACTAACAAACCCGGGAGCTCCACATTATGTACCTGCACATGCGTGGACAGTCACTTCTGCCCCGCCATTGCTATCAACTCATCTCCCATAGTTCCACCAACACAACGGAGGAGAGATTTTTGAGGTTAGACCACAATGTTTAGGAATTCTTCCTTAAATCCATGGATGGCAACCGAAGAACCATATTTGCACATATCAGAATTTGAGGCTTCTTGTAGTACCAGGTGGCCAAGGTTCTCACCGGATGAAGTTAAGTTGGTACTTTTTTAATTTACACTCAAAGAAAGCCAAGAAGTGGTTTTTTATCCCTGCCTTTTTCGCGAGTATTCATACATGGGTTCAAATGCAACAATTATTTTTAGATGAATATTATACGTCTCAAAGAACAAGTGATGCAAGGCGGGCCATTTGAGGTTTTACACAACAACCAGGGGAACAGTTCCATGAAGCTTTTCACCGATTCAAGGAGATGTTGCGAACTTGTCCACATCATGGGATAGCTAAGTGGGAGTTGATCTCATTATTCTATGACACTAGAGATGCAAGAGATGTGAACTCTACAAGTGCGGGTACATTTACCTTGAATCATGAGGAATGATTGAACATATTAAAATGATGAGTGTGATATCTAAAAACATGCCCAATCAAGTCGAAGGTCAAGAGGTGCAAAGATCAGGTGGTCATGGACAGAATTGCAGTTTTGGAACAAGAAATTGCAAGCCTCAAAGTTGGAAA